>JAKGSA010001874.1:0-33270 GCA_033558755.1 Philaethria dido | reverse complement strand
AGAATGTGCAACAAGTAGAAACCAGGGTCTTGATGAACAATGAGGAACTTAAAGTAGTTAATGAAACCGTTTTCTTAGGTATAACATTAGATGCTAAGTTACAATGGGGTCCGCATATAGAAACTTTATCTGGTAGACTTAGTTCGGCAGCGTATGCTGTCCGTAAGATTCGTCAACTGACCGATGTTGACATCGCGCGTTTAGTATACTTCAGCTATTTTCATAGCATTATGTCTTACGGCCTATTACTTTGGGGCAGTGCCGCTGGCATAGATACCAATTTTGTGCTCCAAAAACGGGATGTCCGAGCAGTCTATAAAATGGGTTCACGGGAGTCACTAAGGAATAAATTCTTTGAACTCACGTCACTACACTCCCAATATATTTACGACAACTTAGTATATATGCATAAAAATATTAATAAATTTAATAAAAACAGTGACCTCCATCAACATAATTTAAGAAATAAAAATAAGCTTGCTGTACCCTTCTCTAGGCTCCATAAAGTGTCTCACTCATTCGTAGGTCAAAGTATACATTTTATAACAAACTTCCAAACGACGTGGTTAATTTATCGCTGAACAAAATTAAAAAAGTGGTTAAGCACAGGCTCTGCCAAAAAGCCAAAAGCCAAAGAATTGGCTTAGTTTAGATGTATATAATAAGATAGCATACTTGCTATCTGTCTTTTGTAAAAGTAAGATAGGTGTAGCCTATCACATGTCAAGGTATTAGTTTTAAAATTAATTATGTTATTTATGTCAATTAAATTCATTTTACATTGATTGACATTTGTTCCTACATAATTACTATTACTTAATATATGTAATATATTATTTAAGTTATATCTAATATCATTTTCTTGTGGCAACTTCTTTATATAGGGAAATGTAAACATAACAATTTTTTTAACATTTAAATTCACCAACTCTGAATGATACTTTTGTAATAGTTTTTTATTCACATTTCCCCTTCCCCCGACTAAAACAACCAAAATTGTGTTAGGACAATGAGTATCACTAAGGATTTTATTAATTATTTGGCAATAGGTCGCTCCAGGCCTACAATAATTTAATACAGATTGTCCCTTACAAATGTTATTTAAAATCACACCCATATTTTTCCCCAAATTATCACTATATATTTTAATATTGCATTTGCTATAAGTGGGTATGGGTTGAGATTTATTTTTCCCTATAAAATGAAAAATGTTGTATTTCTGTAAATATTAGCTTTTTAACTATATTATTATGCAAGGTATTTAAATAACAATTATTCATCACATGGCAACTGTTAATTTTTTCTATTTTAAGTTCATCATAAATTTTTACAAGCAGTGGTTTTTTTCTTTTTCTGCCAATAGCTCAATTGACATAAAATTTGAAATGCAAATAAAATATAATATTAAATTTAGTAAATAAATATATACATTATATGTATACAAAATAATAACAGGTAAACAATTTCAAAAATTATAAGTGAACGAACTTGTCACTTTGTTTTCCATACAAAGTGACAAGTTCGTCACATTGTGTGCGTCACGTCTGAAAAACGGTTGTTGTTCACGTAATGCCGTACTAAACGTACTAAAAGTTTTAGGTTACCTCCTCCCGAATGTCATAACAGGTGCGTGGCATATATAGGGAGGCAGCATGTGGTGATGCAGCGGTGTCGAGTCAACCTTCCTATATACTGATGTACGAAATATATAATGAGCTGTAAACGATACTTGTGCGGCTGATGATATTGATATAACTTCATTTCTGTTGTTCTACACCATTGATGTAGGATGAATGGGTTTGCTGTCATGTCCCATGCGTTTTGAAGTAAGTTTTAGAAGCATCCTTAAGAGGAGCGCTATGCTGTTATGCCTCGAAACTTTGGAGTACGTAGTAGTGTCCGCCAGTTTGTCTAATACTTTGGTGGTGGAGCACTTGTGACACTCGACTCTAGATGTTTAGCGAGACTTCGGCTTGGTGATATCAGACTTCGGTGGCACCTGACCGAGTTTAAGTGTTAGTTTAGACAAACGACTGCCTTGATTGCGCTGTGCGTGTATATAACATAGACGGCCACCTGGTGGTTGTGCGTCCGAATTGATACGAACCAACGACTTATATTGATCTCACAAATCACTCAACGACTTATATTGATCTCACAAATCAATCAACGACTTATATTGATCTCACAAATCAATCAACATCACAAACCGAACCTTAATATTAAAATGCGTAACAAAAACTAAAACCTTTAGAAAGAGAGGAAAAACAGCTAACTAAGAATTGATCATTTGCTTAGGCATTGTAAGTATCATATATGTTGACTGTTCCGTTGCGTCCCGGAGAGTTCATAAGACTGCGTGGTTATTGCAAAGTTCAATCAATCAGTCAGGCAGGAATTCATGGTTCATGGCGGGGCGGAGCCACTAGCTATCTTTTCTCCTAGTACGACTACAATGGAGATAGGACGCGTCCACGGCTTTTCTTTGGAACGAGCTGTGGGTGATTTCAACGAAACGTTGATGATATATAACGATTACGGTAAACCTTTCTGATGGCTAATTAATACATAAACAAGTCGATACCTTCTGATGGAAAATTTATAATCGGAAAATTACCTTCTGATGGCTATTATGCGATATTAATATATTATGATTGGAACTTTCTTAACACCTCTGAATCTCTAAAAGATCGTGGGTTACTTACGTACACAATAATTAAGGAACCTAATCACTAGACATATCATGAGCCAAGGCATAATAAATAAATATGTCTTATTTAAAAGGCAAGTAACAGTTACACCTTCCATATGGCTTGACGACTTTACTGACAAATTAGCTCCTCCATCTGTTCCTTCCCATGATTTACTGTCTTATTTGTCTCCAAATATATCATCAGATGAAATGGATGCACCTTTCACTTATAATGAACTCGAAACAGTACTGATCGGATTAAAAGACACTAAACCAGGAGAAGATGGTGTCCCATATTCCTTTATTAGCAATTTAACTGAAAAATCCAAGCAAAATTTCCTAAAATTATTAAACGTCATCTTTTATTCAGGCAATATCCCTAAATCATCGAAATCCCAATCTATTATCCCTATCCTCAAACCTGGTAAAGATTCTTCTGATCCAAACTCCTTTAGACCCATTGCACTATCGTCTACTTTATCAAAAATTGTTGAACGGCTTTTAAAGAATCGTCTGGAATGGATAGTGGAAAGCAGAAGTATATTAGCTCCCTCTCAGTTTGGCTTTAAAAGGGGGATGAGAGTACCATTGACAGTCTCAGCATTTTCACGACAGACATTCAGAGGAGAGTATTTAGTTGGTGTTTTCCTAGATGTAGCTTCCGCATATGATTTTCTTCCGATACTCAGGCAGAAAATGCAATATCTGAGCATTCCGCCGAGGTTGACCCATTACATATGTAACCTGTTTACTGGCAGGACTATTTCTGTTAAACATCCGCTACTTACTATTCCTTCTAGACTCGTCTGGAAGGGTATTCCTCAGGGTTCAGTCCTCAGTCCTCTGCTATATAATATTTACACGCATGACCTTGAGTCGTCTGTTAACAACTTTTGTAATATTCTCCAATATGCTGATGACATTGTCCTCTATTATAGCTCAAAATCAGTAGAGGATATTACTTTTCGTTTAAATAATGCTTTACGCTATCTAGATCAGTGGCTTTGGGAGCACGGCCTTTCATTGTCAGTAGCTAAATGCAAGGCGGTTATATTTACTAAAAAAAGAGTGATTCCGAATTTTGAAATCTCCTGTAGCAATGAAATCATTAACCTTTCTGATAATATAAAATTCTTAGGCATTGTTCTTGATAAACGTCTGAACGGAATTGCACATACTGAGTACCTCAGTAGAAAATGTGACAAGGCTATTAATTCTTTACGAGCAGTGTCTGGTGTGTAGTGGGGCGCACTTACACTTACCGACTGTTAGATCATTTGTAGTTATCAATTTTATAATGTCTTTACCCCTTTTATTAGCGCGGATGGAACCCCACTGTGGATGCCAACCGTTGAATTCACCTCCTATTATTATATGTGTATGTGGATGATGTTTTATGAATATTTCTAGTTTGTTAAAAGTATTGTCTGGGTCTTCTTTGGGTTCAATATACACGCTTATTATATATATTTTAAATTTATCTGTTCGGAGGGAAACTATAGCTAGATTAGAGGTCGAGTATTGACTGACTCCTACAGTGGCACCTAAAGTAGGTCTTACAATAATCGCCGCTTTTATACGTTCCGTTCTTTTGAATTGATAGACGATTGTTCCTGGAATTGAATTTATTGTGCCTGCATCATTTGTATAAGGTTCTGATATTAAGGCAATGTCATATTTTTTGTCTATAAAATACTGGAGGAACTCTTTATGCGAGAAAAAACTCCTATCCAAATTTCCTTGTACGAATTTAACATCGTTTAATGTGATTTATTATTAAAAGATATATTTTGATTATTGTTCTTTGTGCTGTTACTAGTCATTATAACTTATATTGTATTTAGTTTTTTCAGCTGCCGCTAATTTACGAGGACAAAGTACTGAAGTAGAGGAGTGAACGGTATTACTTTTTAAGTTATATTTAGTGTTCTGTGACTTGCAATTTAGACAGGAGATTTTGGATGGCTCATTCTTGTATGGCAGGCATGATATACGTGATCACGTGCTGCACAGTGTGAGCAATATTTTCGCCATTGTTGCAGTGCTTTGTCGTGTGTCCAAATTGGAGACACTTGAAGCACTGCAGCAATGGTATATGTTCAGATACATAAACTTTCTGATGATCAATATTGATCCGTTTTTTATTAATAAACATATTAAAGACCTCCGGTGGTACCATTAAGATTGCATTATAAAGGGCTAAATTTTTGTTTTGGGTGATAAATTTTAACTTTATTTCTCCTTTGTCTATAGATGTTTCATGCAATTCCGTATTTTGATTATAAATTATATTTATTAAGTTACATTGGTCTGTATGCTTATTTATTCCTTTTAGTATGATCATAGGTTTAAGTTTAGTAGATATTTTTACATTTAAAGTCTTAGATGTCTCTAGCTTCCTGATTGTATCATCACGGTGCTTGTTGCTATCGAATTCTACGAGGAGTTTATTGCTGGTCAATGGGATGATTTTGTTTGGAGCATAGTTAGTTTCCTTGAAACTGACACTATTTTGCCATTTATTTATTAGATCAAATTTAGATTTTGCTGTAACTTTCGGTGTGACTAAAATGAATGGTCTGGATTTGGTTTTTGTTTGTGATTGTGTGGCAGTCGCTTGGGCATATGTTTTTTCTAATGGTTGGATTTGTGTGAATGGTATCGCTAAATCCTGTTTTATGGAGGCGATTTCTTTTTGGACGCATTCAACAATTTTATTTTGTATGTTTACTGTAAATGATTTAAGTTCCTCTTTAATGTTTAAGTTTGGGGTATGTGGGGTATTATTTTTATTCATGGAGTTACTTGGTGAGTACCTGTCATATTTAGAAATATATACATCTAATGATCTTTTAATTTCACATGCAGCCGTTGAAATTATAAGCTTATTGCGAGCGGTTACACATTCCGCCTGTGCGATCGCTGAGCAGATGGATGTCACAAGACAATTTATAGTTCTGTCCAGAGTCTCGAGATCATCGACACCTGCGGCGGTCGCAGGGAGAACTATGGGTTGCTTATTATTACATTTATTTATCTTATTTACAGGTGCAGGCGCAGACACAGACATTGGGGGATCTTCGGAGGCAGGAATAGATTCGGGGCTCATCCACAACTTCTGTGAACATCCCTCCTCACTCTCCACACTCTCCCTTTCTCTTCTCTTATGTACTTCCTCTTGAATCTTTTTCCTCTCCTCAGCACCCGTCTGCCCACGTGTTTTTGGCGGCGTCCTTAACATAATTCCTATGTTTTTTTTTTATTTAATAATTTTTGTTTATTTATTTATTTATTAATTTTTTTTTTTAATTAATTACGAAAGACAAAGAAAATCAGACCAAATCAACTACAATTTAAACCTTTACAATATTATTACTATGACGTTAAATGCTATTTATTAGCTACATATAATACATATTAAATGGGTACATATTAAAGTCACTTGGACGATATTTGACATAACACAAGTTTACTTACATATTATAAAATTATGATTACACCTAAAGATTTGAGCTGCAACACTAATAATTTTGTTACATATACATCATCTAATATAATACAATAAGATGCATTGTTTGAATGTATTAATTATTAGTATTAATTAATAATATATCAAATATTAAAAATTACAACAACATCGAACATAATAAGATAGTTACTAGGAAATATTCCAATGACAGGATCAGAATAATCAAATTGATAATATGTTACATATCGTATATTTAAACTGTAGTAGCTACGAAAATAAGTTTATTTACTAAAATCAAATATCTTAAATAAGGAATCTTTGGTACTAAAATATAATATATAACTTTTAAACTTATTTAAAAGTTCGAAATTGTTATTATGTTATTTATTTTTTATTATGTCTGTATAATTACATGGAGGACGCGGGATATAATGTCTTGACAAAAAAGTCAAAGTCAAAGTCAAATAATTTTATTCAAAATAAGAAGTAACAAGCTTCATTTTTTGAACGTCGAATAATTTACCACCGGTTCCCTAAATTTTATGCCTCAGACCTGAGAAAAACCGGCGCAAGAAACTCAGCGGGACTTTTTTTTTTTATATTCGACAATGGTTTACAATTCTTTATTAATGACAATGATACCTTTGAAACAGACTGGAGCGAGCACTTCATTCCCAAGGTTTGTTATCATTTATAAAATCACTAATTAGGTAATAACCTTTAACACACAAACATCTTTTTACATTTTTTAAAATTTTTACAATTTTCTTTACAATTTTTTAAACGTATGTAACAATCACTGGCGGTGTACCTATAGAAATACCTTAATTATATATTGTACAATACTTTCTATGGGTATTATCTACTTTTTAAAGTCTAGGACTTAGGGTAGGATTACATTGATTTTAATTGTTGACAATTTATAAAATTACGTAGAAATTTAGTTTATCCAATACTATTGTACTTTTCATAAACATCGAACACAACCAATTTATATTACTATATTGGTATTTTCATTTACTCTACGTCACAATAACATACAATTTCTTATACAGATATATGAATATTATTAAGTGAAGTCAAAGACATTGCGCATAGTATTGAGCGATGCGAAGACAAGCTAAACACGTAGTTTGAAAGATAAAAAAGGTTTTTGACGTACCAAACGTGTAAGCTTTTCTTTAAAAGCATTGCTACATATTCACCTAATAGATCTAATTAGAACATGTATCTTTTAAGAAATATAATTTAAAGAATTATTTTAAAATAAATAAGATATTTGAATATATTACATATGCTTGTACCTGTATATTATCATTATTAACGGTAATGTTTCACTCTGTAAGTTCTAAACGAAGATGCAGGCTTTTTATATTCATATAATTTTAATAAAAAGGAACTATATTGATCGTTTTTTTTTTTGTAGAATTACGTTATAATATATTCCAAATAATATTAAATTCGATTAAATAATTAAAATATTTAGATGCTGTCCTAAAATGTCATTTTATTTTCCTCTATAGATTTCAATAATGCGATCCTGATCGACGTACTCAAATATATGAGGAGCATCCATTAAGATGCCTACAGTACCAGCGGTGGTTACGAAAAAAAAAATATATAGTTGTAATCTATCAATAACCATTGCTACATACTTCCAGTCCTCTCGAGTCTGAAAAAAGATCAATATCAAAATATTGAAAAAAAAAATGATTTAGGTATATATAAATCTTTAATAGTATTAATTTTTAATAATCAACTTTGTTACCTGAATGTAAAGATCCTCATTGCGTAAATGCTCAGCTATAAATTCAACTGCTTCAGTAGCTTTAGCGGCTTCAGGAGACAGCAAGAGTGAATCAGAACTTTCAGACTCACGTCTTTCGCCGAGACCGAGACCTCCAAGAGCACCTAGTCCACCGAGAGCTCCTACTTCACCTCCACCGGTTGCACGATTTATTTTACAGTTAGGATGATGAAGGTCCGATAATTCCATTGCTTCCATTTTACTTTGTTTTGCTCCGATTGCGCTATATAAATAAAATATAGAATATACTGTAATATCATATTTATTTTACCATTTCATAATATTCTTTATATCTATTTATTGTCTATTTTAATAAAGTATAATAATAGAATGCATACCTTATATGCTTAGGTAAGTCGTGGGGTGCCGCTGCATGTGGTGGAGCTCCCATACCAGGCATTTCCATCATCCATCGCAAACGTGTCTTACGAGGACGACGCATGAGAAGAGCTGCCGGTAAATAGTGCAAGAAAACACTTCGAATCCATAAAGGCATTCTGCAATCATAGAAATGTAATGCTTTACACTTTAATCCTTAAATTCGATTTGTAAATATATATTTTTAATCTACCTGTGAGTTCTCGGTCCCCTGAAATTCCAGTTAATAATAATTACTGTTACAAGAATACTGACTGTGTTCATAATAAATGTAAACAACAGATATTTGGCGATAAGTGGCAGTACAAGTGAAGTTGGTGGAAGAATTTTTGATACCAATAACAGAAAGACGACCA
Source organism: Philaethria dido (assembly GCA_033558755.1). NCBI lineage: Eukaryota > Metazoa > Arthropoda > Insecta > Lepidoptera > Nymphalidae > Philaethria > Philaethria dido. The sequence continues at coordinate 24,568 of JAKGSA010001874.1, read as the reverse complement.
GTGACAGCAAAATACTTATACCTAAAGTTACCTGAAGCAAAAAAAAAACATATTTCGTCTACAATTATTAAAAATATAATATGTATTAATGATCCCAATGCGTACTTTTTCTCCAGCTTCAGCAGGTAAATAAAAAACAAGAACACATAGAAATGAAATTAAAACTGTAGGCAAAATTAAGTTAACGGTATAGAACAAGGTCTTTCTTCTGATTATAATATAAAACGTAATATCAGTTTCAGTAGGGTGATTTCCTTCATATATGTTCAAATAAGCAGGTACTTCGATTATATCCCATGTGCCAGACTTCCAGTAGTCAGAAAGATCTACGAAATTCTTATTATTGTACAAAGCAAGTGACACTTGGTCGCCATTAAACGTCCATGATCCAAATTTCATGATACAAGTTTGCTGATCGAACGGAAAGTATGTCACATCAATGGTACAAGAACTCTGAAAAAAAAAGTTTTAGTGTTAAATAAATTGAATTATATAATTTATAAGAAAATTATGCGTACATCTAATATACATCTGTAGTATTTTACCTGGTAAATAGCAGGGGGAACCCATAAGACTTCTCCATTTGGGTAAATAAGGACGTTGGATTTATATCGTACTTCATAGTTTCCATCAGCACTATAATAATAAAATATTACCATTATTGCATTGATTTTATATGTATTACTAGCGATGCCCGCGTTCGCGTTAAACATGGGATTTTTCCTTATTGTTATGTTAAGTACAGCCGTATTTAATTTTTACAACTAAATATCCGCCTTATCTAACCAAATCTTTCTGGTTACAGTTAACCTTTTTACAATTATTAAGTCTGATTCAAATATATATACAAATTTTCTTCAATTTAATCTTGGTGGTATTATTTTCCTTATCATTAAACATTAGTTAACTTTGCCTCCTTAGAAAATGATGTGATGTGCTCTTAATTTATGGTTCGCTTATGAGTCTAAAAGACAAAGATGTCTAAGACCGAGGAAGGCCCTCCTACTTCATGGCTCGTGCAAAGGTCTGACACGTGGAACAACATTCGATTGAAATGAATATCCAAGCAGATTTTGATAATATAACGAAATGGTCACACGATAATGGCATTATACTCAATACTAAAAAAACAAAATTACTATGTATAAGTTCAAATTATAAGCGGTACAACAGAGATCTAAAAGTAAAAGGGCACTCATATGATTGCCTTCATAAAAACCTCATCTGTAATTGTAATTACGTAGAAGTTGTAACAAAATACAAATATTTAGGCATCTTTTTAGATGACTGTTTTAATTGGAAATATCAAGTATCAAGTGTCTGTAATAAATTAAGAATTATTTTAAGTAGCTTTAAGAAGTTACGTCATTCAACTCCAAAATATGTAATGCACATACTGTATCACAGTTTAGTCGAAACAGTAGTATCATATGGACTCGAATGTTACGGTCTTACATTTTTCACATATATATGTAAAATTAAGAACTTGCAAGAAAAATATTTAAAATTTATATTTAGTAAGAAAATTGTAAAGAATGAAATAAAAAAAGACGACTTATTTGAAACACATAATCTTCTTCCAGTACAAAAGAAATTAATATTATTAATAGCCCTATCAGAATTCTGGAGCAATGAATTTAAAATCAAAATTAATAATGAACATATCACACGTAGAAATTCTAATAACACTTTATATAAAATACCTAAAGTAAATAATTTCTATGGCAAACGTACGAAAGAATGGACAGTTCCAAAAATATTTAATTCTTTGCCACCAGATACAAAAGTTTTATCAAGATCGTTTAATGTAGTGAAACATAAATTAAAACAAGTATTGATAGCAAAAGATTATAAATTACCATTGTAAAAAGTAACCAAGTAAATAATAAAAAAAAAAAAAAAATAAATAATTCTATTAAAAGTAAAAAAAAAAGAAAAAAAAAATGGTATACCTTAAATACTTAAAACTTTTATTTACTGTAATCTTATAAAATAATTATTATACAATAAAATAATGTATTTATTGTATTGTACAATTATTTTATATAAATCTATTGTAAAATTTTATAAAATTGTTATCTAAAATATTCAAAAAAAAAAATAAATAAAATATAATAAAGCTCGTGATGGCCGTGACGCAATAACGCACATTAACACCCGGTAACAATGATAAATAGTATTGTTTTTGAAATACCCACTTTTATGTAATAAAATCAACTTATGTTGTTAATTAGCAAAATAAAATATATTGTTGTGAAATAGTTTAGTACTAAAATTGATGTGTAAGGTTTTATATATATATGTACTTAAAATAAGAGAGTGTAGTCCGTCGATAAACCATTTTAATGGTTTGACGGAATAAACATAAAATGTTGTGTTTTTTATATTGTGAAAAATAAATAAATAATAAATACAAAAATACAAAATACTCTGCGTGTCAAGGGTAATGAGTGCCGAAATGGGTTTGACCCTGGATGGACGATGGAGCTCACTTCGCATTTCACTCAGCTTGCCGTGATCCTGGTGAAATCCTGGGAGAGCCAGGATTCTCGGCACAATATTGCCGAACGTTGGAGGGCTAGACTCTCCATACCGACAGCGATATGTCGGTGTGTTGAGTTTCATAGCTCTTCACGGTGCTCTCAGTTATCGTACTGGAAGAGGCCGCGGAACGGGCCTGTAAACGGGCCAGTGGTTAGGAGATGGCGGTACGCTTATCTCCAACTCCCCCTACCCTAGATGAGCTACGGCCGGGAGGTCTTGATGAACCTCCTGCAAGTCATCGAGGATGCAGGTGCTCTGAAAGAGACCCCGGAGCGCCCTGAAGGCAACAGTGGCCTGTAATCGGCGAGCCGTCCACCTAAGCATCATAGTGACGTGCATAAGCGATCCTGCACCGCCTCATATTAGTGAAGAGGGTTGTCCCTGGATTTTAGTGGTTAGTATCGAGTTTTCTTTTCCGGTGCGTCCCACAGTATCATACGTTCGTAGAGCGGTCATGACTTGAGTACGGGTGGTCTGCGTAAAATGCATTGCCCAGCGATATAAAAAAAAATTAAAAGGTCTAAAAGGTACTTGATAAATATTTTAATATTCTATTATTATAATAATGTAATGTAATGTGAAATTTAACTACAACAATACAGTACAGTACAATATACAAATAACTATATATGTAAATTAAGCAATGTTCATTATATTTTTTTTTATTCATAGATGATTATTTTATAATTTTTTTAGCTTCTCGCTTTATCCTGTACAGCAGGGTCTCTGCTGTGACCGCTAAGCCATATGTTCTTATTATTTACACTTATTACAACTGATGTCTGTTGTTAGCATGTCGATATAGAGATTTTAAAAAAGATATTTTTAAAGATTATTACTTTTTAATTATTACACTGAGTATTTCTTTTTACGTTTTCTTAATTGTTTTATTTATTTAGCGGTATTATTACTATTCATTTTTCCAATATAATTTGGTTTCACTTGCAATTTTGTAATCGATATAATTTTACTGTTTCTTTTCCTATTGGAGATTTTGTTCTGTAGTCCTATATGATTAAATTATTCGTCCGGGTCTATAAGTACATATAAATTACGGTCTGAGAGTTACTGAAAAACAAATATCGTCTAAATAAGCTATGAACCTTCTATCTTTCATATCATAAACATAGTAGAATGGTTTATTTTATTTTTACTAATAAAAGTCAATTTACAGTACCTTTGTCATGTTGTGTTTTACTTTATGAATACACTCTCCTATAAATATGAAATAAATAAATATAACACAGTATTAACTTTTTACAATTAGTATTTATTACTATACAAGAATTTCTTAACAAAATGTATTCCATCAAAATTTCAAAAAGGAAAAGTGTCAAAAGTTTCCAATTACCTTCATTTTATTTTATCATATTGCTAACCTTCATTTCAATAATAATGCTATTGTATAAGAAATTAAAATATTTTTATTATACTATAGTAATAATTTCACTTAAATAATCATGAAAACAAAAATAAAATTATAATATTATTTATTATGTATTCATACTTTATGGATCGATGAAATATATGTAAAATAGATTATATGATTCTTATGAAATAAATCTCTGGTTCTCTTTTTTAGTTATTTTAATATTTTTATTCCTAATAATTACATTACTAAGTGAAATGAGATAGGAGTTATGTGAGTAATTGACGTAATTTGACGATGTATTTTTTTTTCCTAGGAAAAATACATTGACTATCAATTTGAAAGAATCCTAGAAGTTGCTCCAGGTTCTAAGCTATTACCACGCAAAAAATCATTAATTTCTGTCCAGCACTTATCGGCCTATAAAGTAATTTGTCTATGGAGGTTTTTCAATGTTTCCATGAAAACTACGTCGAATACCGGGGTAAAAACTGTCCTATATGTACCTCCAGACTCTAAGCTATTACCATGCCAAAATTCATTCATTCATTTCTGTCCAGTAGTTTTTGCGTGATGCGCGTTCAAATATAAAGACAGACAGACAAAAATTCTACTGATTGGTTTTTTCGCTTCTATTAACGATATATTAACGTACCCAATAGATATTTTTTTAAAATTTTTGTATGTACAGAATTGACTTTTCTGCTCTTTTACTATATATATAGATATAGATAATATTCCTTACTAGCGTATATTTTAATGCTCCTTACTTATTGAACAGCACAATATCAGGTTTCCATACTTTGTCAGGTGGCAATCTCAGTACACCTATACCACCATAGTCAGCTTCATCCCACATAAGCTGATAGTCCATCCATACTAATCGTAACCAAACATTTGATTTCATGATTTGATTTTTTTCATTCTGTAATAGACACAAATTCAATTATTTTTCCTTATATTTCATCAATACAGTCGAGTAGTTGAGAGTAGTAGGAGTCCATTAGTAGATATATCTATTGTATATCTATATTAAATAGCATATTATAAAAATATATCAATTATTAGAAATATTATAAGGTTACATAGAACAGTATTATGCGAAAACCACTTACGACATTAATAAGTTGAACAAAGGCAAGGCCAAATCGGACATCCACTTTTTGTGTCATGTTTTGAACGGGCCGAATGAGCTTATTGTATCCACGGAACAGATCTCGAACTAATCTCTCTTCGTCCTCTGAACACCATCCTGTGTAAATAAAAGTTATAACTGAATCAAATTTAAGCATGGGTCATATGTACGAGTATATTGAAATAAAACAATAAACAAAAAAATATATATAATATATATTATAATTTTATGCAACATATTATTACTATAAGAGGTTTATGAAACCTAATTAACTGTGTAAGTATTATACATAAATTTATGCATAATAAATACTTTTTGTTCCCTACGAACAGTCCTGACAATCAATTCTGTATTTTAATGGTTGCCTGTAAGAGATCACTCTTAGTGATAAGGCTGTGTAACGTGTTAATCTGTACTATGTATTTTTACAATTAGTAGTTTTATGCGCAATAAAGTATTACTATTATTATTGTCTTAAAATCTATATATATAACAAAAGAGAAGAAAAGTTAATTCTGTACATGATTTTTTTTGAAAAATATCAATTGGGTACGTTAATATATTTGAATATTTGAACGCGCACCACGCACAAAACTACTGGATAGAAATGAACGAATTTTGGCATGGTAATAGCTCAGAGTCTGGACGTACATATAGGATAGTTTATATCCTGTCATTTGATTTAATTTTTATGAAAAAAATAAAAACCTACATAGACAAGTTACTTTATATGCCGATAATTACTGGATAGAAATGAAAGAATTTTGGCACAGAGTAATAGCTTAGAGTCTGGAGGTACGTACAGGATAGTTTTTATCCTGTCATTTGATTTAATTTTTATGAGAAAAATAAGAAACCTACATAGATAAGTTACTTTATATGCCGATAATTACTGGATAGAAATGAATGATTTATTGCATGGTTATAGCTTAGGATGCCTAGAGCAACTTATAGGATACTTTTGAATTGATAGACAATGTAGTTTTCGTTGAAAAAATAAATAACTGACACCCTCAAATTACGTCAATTACTCGCATAATTTCTTTCTAATTACACTAAGTAGTATTAATATTAGATATAAAAATATTAAAAGAAATGAAAAAGAGAACAAGAAATATACATTTATTTAATAAGAATCATATAATCGATTTTAGATATATTTCATTAATCTCTAAGTATGAACGTGTTATATAATAATGTAATATTTAATTATAATATATAATTTTATTATGTCTTTAAAATCATCAAGATATTTTGTTGATATGTTTTAAGACTTGTTTTTAATTTTAAAGAAATATAAAAGAGAATTTTGTAAAATAATTATATTTATCTAAATAATAAACTTAGAAATATGGTAACATTTAATATTTATGTCATAGTTTACTTTGTTGAATATTAAGATGCAGATTTGACTAAATATTATTATCATTTTTGATTGTAAAAGAAATATATAAGTTTATATTAGTTATAAAATAATTGTACATATATTTAATTAAGATGTATAGATTTGTATAATAATTTAATATGTAATTAATTAAGTTACTTTGAAAAGATACTGATTTGACTCATTGAGAATAAGTATAAAAGGCTGAAAATATGGTGTAGCCGGGAGTGCCGAGAACCCCTGGAGGGGACTGTTAATCGCAGTGCGCCGTGGCATTATATTCCAGCCCCTGCCACATACCAACACCCTGACGTTCCAGTCGCTCGGGGTCGAAATCCAGCACGATGGATCGCCACTCCGCCTCTTTGCGATCTATCGTCCCTCCACATATCGCCTCAACATCCGAGAGGTCAGGAGGGTGCTGAATAGCACCACATCTACCTTGGCTGCGGGCGACTGGAATGCCAAGCACCCCGCCTGGGGATGTGCCACCGCGTGCGCGACAGGGCGCAGGCTCTATGAGGATGCAGCACGGAATGGCTACGAGGTAGTGGGGCCCGACGAGCCGACCCATTACTCTCATACATCCAGCCACCTCCCCAGCACCATCGATATCGCCGTGCTACGGAGAGTGTCCGCCTGCACCCTCGAGGCGCTTCCGGACGCCTTCGGGTCGGACCACGTGCCCGTCCTAGCCTGCCTGGCTGGCCAACTCACTCTGGCCAAGCACCCACCCAACAGAGGGACCATCTGCTGGGACAAATTCATCGCCCACTTGTCCACCAACACCCCGAGGTTGGAGCCCCTCGAGGACCCCGCTAGCATCGACCAGGCTGAGAGGGACGTCACCACGGCCATCACAGCAGCGATGCAGCACGCCACCTCAACACCCAACACCAGACGCCTCCCGAAGACTCCCTGGCGGTTAGCTAGCCTCCTGGCGCGCAAGAGGCAGACGCGCCGGGAATATCAGCGGACACGAGATCCAGCTCTGAAGCGAAAGCTCAATAACCTCATTGAACAGATTCGCGCAGAGCTGGAGATCACCGCGGCGGAGAGATGGGATGACCGCATAGCGAGGGCTTCGGAGGACCAGTCCTCGCTGAACAAGCTGTGCCGGCAGCTGACGAGACGTCCCCCACCTGTGCGCCCGCTGTACCGGGCCGATGGCACGCTGGCGTACGACGCAGAGGAGAGAGCTGGGATTTTTGCCGACCACCTGGCCACCCAGTTCTCTCCGAACCCCAGTAGATACCCGGATTTCCACCGGAGTATTGAGAACCAGGTGCAAGAGCGACTCTCCTCACCACCCGACCCACCACCATTACCGCCATATTTCTCGCCGACCACGGTGAGGAGGGCAATCACGCGGCTCCGACCAAGGAAGGCTCTAGGAGTGGACGGAGTCACAAACGCCGCGCTTCGCCACCTCCCCCTCAAGACCATCGCTGCCATGACCTGGCTCTTCAACTCCATCCTGCGCTAGGGATACTTCCCACAGGCGTGGAAGGAGGGCCTGGTCATAATGATTCCAAAACCCAGGAAGAACCCCAGAAGACCCGAGGGCTACAGGCCCATCACGCTCCTCAGCTCGTCATCCAAGCTGTTCGAGAAGTTGCTTCTCCCTCTCGTTCAGGCGCACCTACACCCGCGCCCCGAACAGTTTGGTTTTCGCAGCGGTCACTCCACCACCCTGCAAGCAACTAGGGTGGTCCACCACCTGACGAACGCTGTGAACAGGAAGGAGATCGCAGCCGCGGCCTTCCTGGACGTTGCTGGGGCGTTTGACCGCGTGTGGCACCCGGGTCTTCTCTTCAAGGTGCTGATCGCCGAGACGCCGTACCACATCGCCAGGGTACTGGCGTCCTACCTGAGCAGCAGGACCTTCAAAATAAGAATTGAGTCGGCTACATCAGAAAGCCGCCCAGCCAGTGCGGGTGTTCCCCAGGGCAGTATTCTGTCACCGGCGCTCTACGCTGCCTATACGGACGATGTCCCCGTTCGTGAGGGCGCGTTGTTGGCGCTGTACGCTGACGACATCGCCCTGGTCTGCACCTCCATCAACCGCACGCACGCCGCTTCCAAGCTTCAGATGACCCTGGATCTCCTGCCAGAATGGCTAGCGAAGTGGAGGACCTCTCTCAATGTTGCTAAAACTCAGATGGTAATGTTTGGGAGAGGTCGGACCCTCCCTCCACTGATGGTCATGCAGGGCCAAAGAATCCCCTGGGCATCTGAAGCAACATACCTGGGACTCACGCTGGACAGCCGACTCAATCTTAATGCACACCTCAAACGTGCTAGGGACGCCGCGAATGTGGCTCTCCACCACCTCCGCCCGCTAATGCGTACCACTCTCCCCCTGCGCACCAAGACCGCGCTTTATAAGACGTACGTCAGGCCTCACCTGACGTATGCAGCGCCGGTCTGGTACGCCCTCACCCGGGAGACCCAAAGGACTGCCCTGCAAGTCGTGCAGAACATCGCCTGCCGGCAAATTACCCAGGCCCCTCGATACGTGAGGAACGCTACCATCCAGCGCGATCTCCGTATCGAGAGCCTTGAGACTTTCGTAGCACGACTTGCAGCCAGCATGGTTAAGCGCGCCGATGCCTCCACCCAGAGGCATCTTCAGAACATCGCAGCAACTCCACGCCAGGCCACCGGACTTCCGACCGCTCCCCAGGGATCTCCTTACCCTACCCTCTTCCTAAGCCGCTGCCGCAGGTCGCGGATCGCCTAAGCTGGGCCTCCCCCGAGTAATCGAGGGTCTCACCCGGCTGGGCTGATCGCCCGGGCAGCTCAAGGCTTATCCTCCCTGACCTCACTTCACCCGGTAAAGGATCCCTAGAATGAGTCCTCATAGGGCTCCCCAAAGGACCGACCCATATTGATGGGTCGAGACTGAAAACCTCGGTGAAGAGGCAACACGCCCCGGTGCCGACTCCCCTCCCCCATGCACGGGGAGAGATAAGACTACTGTGTAGCCGGGAGTTTTGGTTCCCTGAGATTCTACTGGTTGAGGTACGTTATCGTTGATAAATTTTTGATTGTTATTTCTTATAATATTGTTTAAATATAGACCTTTCTGTAATATTGTAACGTATTGCCAATTATAGCAAAAATTTGTGTTATTGTGCCGAATTATTACGTGACAATATAAGCTTTGTGTACTTAATGTAAACTATGTTTGAAAAGAGCAACTGTTGAGTTTCTTGCCGGCTCTTCTCAGCAGAATCTGCTTTCCGAGCTGGTGGTAGATTCCCGTAGGACTGACAATACAGACATCTTTAACTTGATTTGACGATGCAAAGTAATATCGTAATTGAATTGAGAATATTTTGAAATTGAAGGTAGTTTAATGTTACTATATTATTTGAATAAAAACAGTATTGGTTATCTTTTTGTTATTATTTGACTACCCTAATATTCTATTATCATAATATATACATAATATACATAAATATTTGTTATTTAATAAAATATATAAGAAAAATCTAACAAACGCATAATAAGTAATATAATAATTTTATATTTGTTTTCAATATTTTCACGATTATTTAAGTGAAATTTTAAATATAATATAATAAAAATATTTTAATTTCTTACACAATGGAATTATTATTTATTGGCAACATGATAATTTATTTTATCATTATTATGCGGGTAACAGAAACTTTTAGTTGACGGAATATATTTTGTTAAGAAAATCTTTTATAGTAATAAATTCTAATTTTAAGAAGTTAAAACTGTGTTAATTTAGATTAAGATTTATGGGAAAGTGTTATTATAAAATAAGAGACAACATGATACAGCGTATAACATAACGTAAAGTAAGTTTTATTAGTAAAGATAATAACAATTATTCTATTCTGATTATTAATGTAAAAGTTAGGAAACTCAAAAATTTAGACGATATTTGTTACTCTATAACTTAGGACTGTAATTTAAAAGATTTTATATGCGTGAATCGGACTTATAATTTATTCATGTAAGGCTACAGAAAAATCTAATAGGAAAAAATAAAAAAACAGTCAAATTATATTGATTACAAAATTGCAAGTAAATCATTTTTTTTTGAAATATAATTTATATTCGAGAAAACAATTAGTAACAATACCGCTAAATAAAAAAAATTAGAAAGCGTATAAAATTTTTTACGTGGAAATGAAACCCGCGCCTGGTGTTGTATGCACTTAGAAATATCAAAATATTTAATAAGCAGCACTTTCTCTTGCCAAATGATTGTTCATAGAAATAATCTTTAAAAAAAATTTTTCTCATAAGTTATAATAAGTGTATAAAAATTTCGACATGGTTGAATAAGAACGTATGTCTTAGCGGTCATAGTGCTTGGACGAGACTGGCACTGGTTCGAGTCTTGCTGCGTTCAATTTTTTATACCTTTTCGAAAAATGGTTTTCTATTCCTAAGTATGTGATTAACACTTTAATAATATTAAAAAACCATTAGTACAATAAATAGTAGTTGTGACCATCGCGGCGCAGTGAGATAGGCTCTCTCCGCCTACTAATTAATACCTAATTAAACTTCTAAGATTAAACATATAAACATTTTGATATTTATATATTAGAATATTCAGACTTAATAATTGAAAAAAGGTAAATAACTGTAAAAAGGTAAGGTGTAACCAAAAAGATTTGGTGAGGCAAGGCAAATATTTAGTAGTAAAAATTAAATACGGTAGTACTTAACATGAACATAAATGAAAAATCTTATGTTTAGCGCGAACGAAGTCGCGGGCACCACTAGTAAAAAAATAAAATTTCAAAATGTCTAAGGAGTGTCCGCTGTACTACGATGATGCTGCAACTACGATCAATATGAACCACTTTTTGAGATATAAATGTATCAGTGTCGAAATAGAATGCTGCCTTAAAAGAAAGTATTAACCATAGTAACATACTAATAAGTCAGCATATATATTTTATTTTAATTAACGAATTCCATATTTTATAATTATAATGTTGAAAAAAAATATGATTATTTAATTTCTAGTAAAATTTGGTGTGATTTATATAACATTATTTTGATTTAAATAATATAAATTTTTTATTTAATTAATGTTAATTATACATCTATAATTAAAATTGCACGATTCACGATTGAGGATTAAGGATGTAGAAATATGAGACTGAGTTTTCCGGAAAAAGTGTTAAGAAAAATATTTTCAATATTTGCAGTTGTATCGCATACCTGAATAGAGTGCTGCAAGTAGAGCAACAACTAGGAGGCGTGCGCGCGATCCTGCCGTCATGGCGGCAGCCACTGCCGCACGCGGCATACACGGCCTCACGCCGCGTCACGTCAGCGCCCTGCGACCGACCCAGTCTTCCGCCCGCCCGCCTACACTGCCTACATACAGATTATTCCACTCTTTCTCTCAGGATCGCGCCTAATGTTAAATATTTTTAAAACCCTATATTACTAGAAAACAAGATTACAGTTTTCTAATTATGCTGTGTATTTATGTATAATTTATATTTTTATATATACTTTTAAATTATCGTAAATTAGTATTAAGTGATATTAAAAATTTACACGTATTTAGCAACTGATAATTATTAACTTGGAATAGTATTCTAGTTTACCATTAGCAAAGCATCATTTAGTTACATCACAAGTTGAGCAAAGAGTATTTAAGCTTCTACACCGTTCGATGAGTAGGTGCGCATGTGCAGTTATCCCTCGGGACATCATCGATTGTCTACAGTTACTCAGCCTGTTCCAAGCCCAAATCTAGTTAGGAATATATAGGTCAGGAATATTTGAACGTCAATGCAGAACATGACTTTAAAATTTAGTAAGTTCTATAAGCAATTAGAAATAAAAAGCTCATATTTTCATTCGTTTTTATTTAATAAACAAAGTGCAATTCAGAGAATTAACCCTAACAATTGAACAAATTACGGGGACAAACATCGTCCCAACGACGACGTGGATGGGGCGCATTATTGCACTATCCAATACGAAGATAGTAGTCATAACCAACAATGAGGTGTAATGCGCCTTATCCGACGTACGGCTCTCCACCGCCACTGAGGCCGAAGAGATCAGATTATATAACAATAAATAAATAATGGGATAATAAAAACACTTATATATAATCACATTCGTTCCGCAACTTCCAAAAGAACGTATATGATTATTTTAAAACAATGCCTCCAAAAAGGAAAACTGTCTAAAAGGAGGACTGCGAGGGTACAATCGATTCGATTTTATAATGTATCCACGCAGCTCCATTAATTTTGATTAGTTTACCTCTTAAGAGACTTACAATGTTTTCAAAAAAATAACAATAGACGATTTAAATGAATGATATAAGAGATTGATGATATGAAAAAAAATGAATATAAATTTCTAATTTAGACGGGTATCTTCGTGGCAACACTTTGTAAGAGGTAATCTAAATAAGTTTCTCTAGAGATTTTATATATGTAAACTGGTTATTGAGTCGGCAGATAAAATTATACATCTTCATATAACGACGTAACTACGCTGTATTACCATTTCTGCAATTTTAGATATCATAATAAATTTAAAGGAAAACTAAATGGGGATTATAAATGAATATGTTGTTTATATTTATAGTATTACTGTATTTTATTTGCTACATTTGTTGGATTGAAACATTTTAGTAAGCTATATTTCAGTATTATGATTGCATTGAAAGAAGTAGGTACAAGGTATAAACGTGATATCACCATGTAATGTAATGTAACGTAATTATTAGTAAGGTAAGTATATATAATATATAGTTTTGAAAAACCCAAGAATGATTTAAGTAACATAATACTTTAACTACAATTTTAACGAACGTTTTATTAAGCGTTTTATTGGATATTTTACCATTTATAACAATATCGACCCGTTCACAACGAGGCATATCACAACCTGCACCGATTGAATCAACGTTTGTAAAGTTCTATACGAACTATTAACACAAATATCTCTGAAAATAAAGTTAGGGATCATAACCACGATTCACGGAATCGAATAAGAAGTAAACAAAGGGCCAGTACTTCACTATCCTAAACTGTACATAAATTTTAATATTTGAGAAAGATCTAACAAAGATTTAAATTTTACTTGTGACAGGTTGTTCAACGGTAAGAAGGGAGACGTCTTTGTGCTATAATTTTCTGTATCCACCACAGTCATGTATTGTGGTCCAAATTGGCTACTATTCTAGTGTGGATTACTATAAGTCAGGCCACCAAAATGTTGGTATAACTAGATTGCCTCACTACTTACATTAGTTTTTATTGTTGTGATAGACCAATGCTTACATACATACATACATACATAGCTTCACGCTGTATCCCGCATATGGCAGGGTAGGCAGAGGGAACCTAGTGTTAAGACACTCCGTTCCCCACCTTCCGCCGAATTGAAACATTGCTGAGTGGCGGAACTCAACGCCGCGCTTTGCTTTGTTACCAAACCCAGGAAATGACACATCCATTTCCTGGAGTGAGAATCGAACCCACAACCTGTCGCGTTTACAGTCGCACAGACCAATGCTTAAGAAGACTTATATTAACTGAAAAGTATTTCTTGCTCATTAAATCATGTCAGTTGGCTGAGATTAAACGATATATAATCTCTGAATTAAATTACCAGTCGTTGAAATATAAAGTCGTTTAAATATAAAAGAGCATAGACTAAGCCGCTGAAGACAGGCCTCAGAGAGTAAAGGATTAAGATACAGGGTAGGCAGTATTCGGTTCAATGCAAAGGAATGGAAGTCAGCGGTAACTTATCTCTATAGGGGGGCACGGGCGACGAGGCAAACGGCGGCAACTCCAACGTCGCAGCGTCGTCACCCGTTCCACTTCACACATCACAACTTAATTTATATTCGCGGTATCACAGAACGTTACGCATGCGCAGCCGCAAGCGGGCGGGTCGCTACGACACCATGATGTGAGGTGCGGACAGCAGCACGGCTAGCGTGGCAATGATTGTGAACAGGGTAAAGATAATAAGGCACAGTCTGTCCACGACCATGGCAGCGAATTTCCAGTCGCGTGAAATGTCTGCATCTTCATCCGACTTGCGCATCTGCAATAATATATAACAATAAATAATATTTTATATTTCATATCTTAGCTTTTCTTTTCAATTTCTTTTGAAAATATATTTTATTTGTCAGACCTGATCTGTAATGACTCGAATCTCTTTGAGTATAAGCGAGAGTTCGTAGTCGACACCGAAGCAGCTATGCGCTGCTAGACCCACGCCATTTTCTTCGCCACTCCTACAAAGATATAGTTCTGTAATTCTATATACACCGTTGTTATGTAAACTACAGGTTCGGCATAGGAACGTAGGGCTCTACGGGAATTATGCTGATTCGCGTGACAGAATAAACCCAAGACCCAGAGCAGAAGTTTTGGAGAAATGTGAAATCTATGTGAATTTTAAATGAGCTTATTTATGTCAATGAAGCTATTTGTGTCGGGTTTGACTGCGGAACGTTTGAGGCAGGGTGTATTATTGTATCCGTGCTATTTACGGCGAGTAGTGTTCGTGTAGATCGTCGAGGGACCTGTAGTATCGACAGCAGGGCGGCTGCTGCGCGTGGGTATGCCGGAAGTCATCATCGATGTCGAGGACATTTGCTAAAAGCGACTTTGATGATCGCTCGCGCAACTCCAGATCCGGTGGTGGAGGCGCACGAGCAGGTGGCGGCGTGGCCGCATCACCTGGGCGCGACATACGAAGTATCCAAGGCAGCCAGTAGAGAAATACACATCGGATCTAAGTATATCAAAATTAAATTCAGTGTAATGTGGAAAACGCTATTTAATAAATGTCGTACACTTAAAAATTACGCACCCAGTCACTCATTACATGGGTGTCCGCATGTCGATGGTGGTAATTAAGGATTAAAATCGTAGATACCACCGAAGAAGCCACCATAAACATGATGCAATTGAAATATGTGCCCAATAATGGAACAGCATCTGAAGTCGCTGGCATTGTTTCTGCTACCATATTCAAAAATACAGTCAGTGACAATAAAATTGTAACGCCTGTCAAAAAAATATGAATCTTTTAAGAGTTGTGGTGATGCTAAAATTATTTAATTTATAAGGTCAAAATAAGGAAAAACGTCTTAATTTTATATAACCCACCCAAAGAAAGTTTTTCTCCAGAGTCAGGCGGTAATGTGAAACCGAGTAATGCCATTGAGGCAATAAGCACGCATGGTACAATTAGATTGAAAAAGTAGTATAAAGTTTTTCGCCGAATAACTACCGCGAAAGTAATATCAATATACGGTTCGGGACAGCAGTTGTAGTAGATTTCATTACGCTTGCCTGGTACTCCTGGTAAAAAATATATTTTAAAGTTAAAGGACATTTTTACAGGATTTTTAAAGGACATTTATTAAAGATAGTTTTCTTAAAAAAAACATCATTACAAAGAAGTTAATGCATAATAAACCTATAAGTTCCCATTCTCCGTTAGTCACAAAACTGCTTATGTCACCACCACCTTCGTCTTGTAATTGTAGGTCCAGCTATAAACGAGGAAATACATGTTATATTTTGTTTTCGTTTTATTTCTAATAATATAATATAGAATATTATATTTTTATCTAAAGGCAGCATTTTTATGAATTGTTTACAGTGTAAAAATTATCAAGAACCTACTCAATAAATATACTAGAATCTTACTTGATAACCATCATAAGTCCAGCTGCCAAATTTCATTTCACATCTTTGATCATCAAAAGGAAACCAGGTGATATCTATTTTGCATGTGCTTTTAAAGATCCCAGGTGGTACGTATAGACAGGAGCCGTTGTTTCGAACTACTACGTTAGTTGGGTAAGTACTGTCGAAGCCTTCATCTGCACTGTTTAGGGATTAGACGATTATAAACTTATTAGGATCTTTCAAAATTAGTTTTAACATTAAAATATTCAGTCCTTAGTTTTACGTTATGATTAAATGCTATATCCTTTATTTATAACGAGATAAAAATGTTGTAATTAAATTTATGACAAAATACATTAAAATAAAAAATTTAAAAAATATACACATCCAAATATTATTCAGGTACCTGTTGTACATAAGAACGTCTGGTTTCCATAACCTGTGTGGTGGAACTCTTAAATCCTTGACGCCGCCGAAGTCTGAAGTATTCCACCTCAAGTTCATGTCGTTCCACTCCTAAATAAAGGGGAATTGTTTTCTTCTTACTTTTTTCTATAATATCTACTATCATTTAATTTTTTTTCCGACTTCAAAAAAAGGAGATTTTCAATTTGACTGATTTTTTAATGGAAGTTATGGCAAAAATATTTGATTTGATGATTTTTTTTTTATATTACAGCTGTTTTAGATGTGGAGTCATTCAAAATTTAGTTAAGATCTGATGCTATTCATTGTTTTTGAGTTATTCGTAAAAAAAAAACAGTTTTTAGTGCATTTTATTTGAAGTCGGTTTTTTTTTGCTAAAATTTAAAATATTATTAGCTTTGCGCTTTGCTCTTAGCAAGGTTGTCAAAGAGAATGGGGTACCAAAAGATATGCTAAATATAATTACATAGCTAAAAGCATTTTTTTGTATTTTAACTAAGTAATATCTTTATCTTTATTATAAATAATATTAGTATGAATTTTACATTGTGATTTTATTTAAATTTTGTCGCTTTATTTTTAATATACTTACTAGTTTAAGCCAGATGTTAGTTATAAGTAGCTGGTTCTTTTCATCCTGAGAAAAATAATTTATTTAATACGTTTTTTAACATAAATTAAATATTTATTAGAGAAGAAAGGTAATATAAATTTATTTAAAATATTGCCCATCACTTGCAACCACTTTTTCCCATCTTTCAGGCAGCATTCGAATCCCACGTGTGAAGAACTCCTTGTCTTTTGAGGCTATCTACGAATCAACCCAATTTTTGGTATCCTCATAAGATGTGAACCGCTGCGCCGTCAGATCATGTGCCATGGACCGGAACAGTTGATAATCGGATGGTGCAATGTCTGGTGACTACGGCGGGTGGGGTAATACTTCCCAATCAAGTGTTTCCAAGTACTTTTTCACTGGAGCTTGTAACGATATGTACTATAGTACTTATCGAAACATAAATTAAAATATAAAATATAAGTAAAATAGGAATTATAAATAAAATTCGAAATGCAAATAAAATATAATATTAAATATGGAAAATAAATATATAAATTTTAAGTATACATAATAATAACACGTAATCAATTTCGACAAATGAAAGTGAACGAACATGTCACTTTGTATGGAAATGTCACATTGTGCGTTATCACGTCTGAAAAACGGGTGTTGTTCATGTAATTCCATACAAAATGTAGTAAGAATTTTAGGTTACCCCCTCCCGAATGTCATAACAGTTGCCTGGCATATATAGGGAGGCAGCATGTGGTGATGCAGCGGTGTCGAGTCAACCTTCCTATATACTGATATACGAACATATATAAAGTGCTGTAAGACTCGAACCGCATATGAAATATAAATATGATATACGAGTATGGCATTTAAGAGGAAATTGGCATAATTCTTATACGAATAAAAGTCTAATAAGACATATATATGTACTGGGGCGATACATATAGTGGATCTAAGTGATCAAGTTTGAGAGAGATAAACTAACGTTGCTTAGCGTCACTGAGACTGTAACGTCTGGTTTAAGTGAACTGCTATGGTGATGTGTTCAAAGCCGTCTTGCGTCGCATTAGCGATACTCTTGTATGGCGGAGGATATTGATATAACTTGCGACACGTGACCGACGGGGTTCGGTGAACTTTATTGTTTACTGATAACCGCTGTCAGTGGAGCAACTCAATGTTACTTAGCGTCACTGAGCTGATGTCCTAGGCTTAGTCGAATTGCTATGGCGGTGTTAGTTGGTTGTATCGAGTCTGAAGCCGTCTTGAATTGCGTAAGCGATACTTGTATGGTGGATGATGGTTATACGATGTGCGACACCTGACCGTAGGGGTTCGGTGAGCTTTATAGTTTACTGATAACCGATGTCGGTGGCGCAGCCCAATGTTGCTTAGCGTCACTGAGGCTTATGATTTAGGCTTCGGTGTACTGCTGTGGCGGTGTTGGAAGGTTGTATCGATTCTGAAGCTGTCTAGCGTTGCTTATGCGATACTTGTATGGTGGAAGATGGTTATACGACTTGCGACACGTGACCGTAGGGGTTCGGTGAGCTTTATAGTTTGCTGATAACCGATGTCGGTGGCGCAACCCGATGTTGCTTAGCGTCACTTAGGCTTATGTTTTAGGCTTAAGTGAACTGCTATGGCGGTGTATGATGGTTGTATCGTCTCGGATGCTGTCTTGCGTTGCGTAAGCGATACTTGTGCGGCTGATGATATTGATATAACTTTATTTCTGTTGTTCTACACCATTGATGTGAATGGGTATGCGATGCTATCATGTCCAATGCGTTTTGAAGTACGTTTTAAAAGCATTCTTATGAGGAGCGCTGTACTATTATGTCTCGAAACCTAGGAGTACGTAGTAGTGTCCGCCAGTTTGTCTAACGTCTTGGTGGTGGAGCACTAGTGACAGTCGACTCTCGATGTTTAGCGAGACTACGGCTTGCTGATATCAGACTTCGGTGGCATCTGACCGAGTTCAAGTGTTAGTTTAGACAAACGACTGCCTTGATTGCGCTGTGCGTGTGCGTGCGTGTGCGTGCGTGCATTGACGGCCGCCTGGCGGTTGTGCGTCCGAATTGATATGCGAACCAACGACGAAAATTGATCTCACAAATCAATTAACATCACAAACCGAATTATAATATTAAAATGCGTAACAAAAACTAAAACCTTTAGAAAGATAGGAAGAACAGCTAACAAATAATTGATCATTTGCTTAGGCATTGTAAGTATCATATATGTTGACTGTTCAGTTGCGTCCCGGAGAGTTCATAAGACTGCGTGGTTATTGGAAAGTTCAATCAGTCAGGCAGGAATTCATGGTTCGTGGCGGGGCGGGGCCACTAGCTATCTTTCTTCTTATTATGACTACAATGGATAGTTATAATTGGGAGATAGATAGGACGCGTCCACGGCTTTTCTTTGGAACGAGCTGTGGATGATTTCAACGGAACTTCGATGGTATAATGATTACTATAAACCTTTCTGATGGCAAATTTATAAAAAGGGAGATTACCTTCTGATGGCTATTATGCGATATTAATATATTAAGATTGGAACATTCTTAACACTTTTACCTCTGAATCTCTAAAAGATCGTGGGTTATTTACGAACACAACAATAAAGGATCCTAATCACTAGACAAATCATGAGCCAAGGCATGATAAATAAATATGTTTTATTTAAAAGGCAAATAACAGTTACAAGCTGCAACATGTGGACGAGCATTGTCATGCAGAAGAATATTTTTTTCGTATCTAGAGTAGTATTGAGGGCGTTTTTCCTTCAGAGCTCGGCTCAATCTCATCAATTGTGTTTGATAGAGGGCTCCAGTAATTGTTCCGCTCGGATTAAGCAACTGATAATACGCTCCACCTAGATGATCCCACCAAATACACAGCATAATTTTTTTTCCGTGAATATTCGGTTTTGCTGTTGATGTTGACGCGTGACCAGGTAATCCCCATGATTTTCTTCTTTTTGGATCATCAACAGTTATGATACGGTGTAAAAAACCCTTTTTTTATGTCTAGCTTTAATTTGTACGGAACCCAGTTTCCTTGTTTATGAATCATTCCTAATGATTTTAAACGATGTGAAATTGCTTGCTGAGTGACTTCTAATGTTAGAGCAAGTTCTTTCTGTGTTTGAGATGAATCTTCCACCAATAATTCCTCCAATTCTGCATCCTCGTAGATTTTTGGCCTTCCACTGCGATCTTTGTCTTCTACGTCGAAATCACCGTTTTTAAACTTTTGAAGCCACTCTCGACACCTGTCACTCAAAACACCCTCACCATATGCTTCTACGAGCAATTTATGCGCCCCAGCAGCAGATTTTTTAAATTAAAGAAGTAAAGTAATATTTCCCGCAAATGACGCTAACTTGGCTCAAATTTTGACATATTCAACTTATAATAAATATATTTTACGAATATAAAGTCAGTAATATTAATAGGTTATGGTGTTCTTGAATGTCCAAACTATTTTTTTAGCCGGTTATCATCTGCGAAAGCTAACCGAAACTCCGTGCCGCGCCATTTACAATAAAACGGAACGGACTTATTTGTACTCCTATATAGTAAAAATAAAATTAACCATTCTACTATGTTTATGATGTGAAAGATAGAAAGTTAATAGCTCACTTAGACAATATTTGGTTTTCAGTAACTCTAAGACCGTAATTTACATGTACTTATAGACCCGGACGAATAATTGAATCATATAGGACTACAGAACAAAATCTCCAATAGGAAAAGAAACAGTCGAATTATATCGATTATAAAATTGCAAGTGAAGCCAATTTTTTTTCAATATAAATTATATTGGAAAAATGAATAGTAATAATACCGCTAAATAAATAAAAAAATTAAGAAAACGTAAAAAGAAATACGCAGTGGAATAATTAAAAAGTAATAATCTTTAAAAATATGTTTTTTAAAATCTCTATATCGACATGCTAACAACAAACATAAGTTGTAATAAGTGTATAATAAGAACATATGACTTAGCGGTCCCAGCGCATAGACAAGAGTGGCGCGGGTTCGAGTCATGCTACGTTCAAGTTTTTATACCTTTTCGAAGAATGTTTTTCTATTCCTAAGTGTGTGATTAGCCCTTTAAAAATATTAAAAATACTGTTTTAACAGTATATTATATTAATTATTACAGGAAATAGCAGTTGTGGCCATCGAAGCCCAGTAGTTCTCACAGGTTCTTTCTAGGCAGAGACCCTGTTGTACAGGATAAATCGTGAAGCAAAAAAAAATGATAAAATAATCATCTATGAATAAAACAAATTAATGAACGTTGCTTAATTTACATATCGATTAAAGTTATGTACGTATTTGTATCGCTGGGCATTTTACACAGACCACTCCTACTCAAGGCATGTCGGCCCTACGAACGAATGATACTGTGGGACGCACCGGAAAAGAAAACTCGACTACTAACCACTAAAATCCTCTTCACTAACATGAGGCGGTGCAGAATCGCTTATGCACGTCGTCGCCGATTACAGGCCACTGTTGCCTTCAGGGCGCTCCGGGGTCTCTTTCAGAGCACCTGCAACCTCAATGACTTGCAGGAGGGTCATCAAGACCTCCCGGACGTAGCTCATCCAGGGTAGGGGGAGTTGGAGGTAAGCGTACCGCCATCTCCTAACCACTGGCCCGTTCACAGGCCCATTCCGCGGCCTCTTCCAGTGCGATAACTGAGAGCACCGTGAAGAGCTATGAAACTCAACACACCGTCTGTCCGTGTGATCCCGGCTTAGAATAGGGCCACCCTGGTATTGGAGGTGTCGTAAGAGGCGACTAAAATACGTGTGGTAGAGTCACGTTGCCAGCAATGGTAACACGAATGGGCAGGCTCGACCGGTTTATTACCACCCCCGGCATTTAAAACCGGCGTCAAGTAGCGGCTTCTGGCCGCTGCGTTTCGCATTGGGTAATGCCGGGCCCCGGTGCCCAACCCCAAACCCTCCCTTGAACATGACAGCGGTACTGAAAGAGATATTACCCCAGGAGGGTACCAGTGCCTCCGGTACTGGAGAATCCCTCACTGAGCCTAAAAACTCAGGCCGCCCGTCGAATTCTGGGGAGGGCACAGAACCGCGCGTTGGACAAGGCAAACGAGGCGTACGCTCCACGGCATCCCCTACCACGCTTAACGTGGATTTCTGTAACATCAGGGGTCTACATTCCAACCTGAATGCCGTCCACCACCATCTAGAGACGGCACGGCCGGCCTTGTTGTTTTTGACGGAGACTCAGATTGCCCGACCAAGCGACACATCTTACCTTTCGTACCCTGGCTACATAATAGAGGATAATTTCATGCCTCATGCCGGGGTCGCTGTGTTCGTGAGGGAGGACTTGAGTTTCCGTCATCTTGCCACTTTTGAAGGTCGGGACCTATCAACCATCTGGCTTCGTGTTGATTCGGACGATCATGTCCGAATCTACGCATGCCTATATAGGTCCCATAGTGGTAACGCAGAAATGGATCGACTCATGGAGTACATGCAATCGGCTATTGACGATGCACTATCACAGCTTCCCTCCGCTGAGGTCGTGATACTAGGCGACTTCAACGCCCACAACGCCGCTTGGCTTGGATCACGCACCACCGACCACGCGGGGAGGATTGTGTTTGACTTTGCTGTGGCAAATGGATTGTCCCAATTGGTTGATACGCCCACGCGAATCCCAGATGTGGATAACCACAGCGCCACCTTATTGGACCTTCTGCTGACTTCATATCCGGAACAGTACCAGGTAGCAGTCGGTGCCCCTTTGGGGTCTTCAGACCACTGCCTGGTACGGAGTGTGGTGCCCATTAAACGCGGCAGCCGCAGAACACCCGCAACTCGCCGCGTATGGCACTACAAGTCAGCAGATTGGGACGGGATGCGTACATTTTACTCATCTTATCCCTGGGGGCCGGTTTGCTTCTCTTCTGATGATCCTAGTGACTGTGCCGCCGCTGTCGCCGATGTGGTCCTGCAGGGTATGGAACTTTATATTCCTAGCTCTGTAGTGCCAATTGGTGGCAAGTCACGGCCTTGGTTTGGTACATTCTGCAAACAAGCTGCCATTGGCAAGCGCGAAGCGTATCAAGCCTGGGTCGAAGCACTAGTCACTAAGGATCCAAAGGTGAAAACCTTAAAGAAGAAGTATAACCGTGCCTCTAGGTTCTTTAAGCGGCAAATTGCCAGAGCAAAGTCCGAGCATATTGTCAAAATCGGCAGGAAGCTTGAGAGCTTTCCGTCTGGAACACGCCAGTTCTGGGCGCTCTCTAAGGCTGCACTTGGCAACTTTAGCCAGCCTTCGCTTCCGCCGCTACGCACAGGAGGTGACGTCCTGGTCCATACGGCGAAGGAGAAAGCCGATGTCTTGGGCACTCTTTTCGCCTCGAACTCGACTTTGGATGACCAAGGAACCACACCACCTACCATCCCGCGGTGCGAGAGCTCAATGCCAGACATTAAATTCAGCCAAAAAGCTGTTCGGCGAGCTCTGTCTTCCTTGGACATCCACAAGTCGAGTGGACCGGATGGCATTTCTCCTTTAGTGCTCCGTGCATGTGCTCCTGAGTTGACACCGGTGCTAACGCGTTTATTTCGGCACTCTTACTCCGTCGGCGTAGTCCCGGACACGTGGAAGAGCGCTCTGATCCACCCGATCCCGAAGAAAGGCGATGGCTCCGATCCAGCTAACTACAGGCCCATCGCTATCACCTCCCTGCTCTCCAAAGTAATGGAGAGCATTATAAACAGCCAGCTCCTGGTGTATCTAGAGGATCACCAGTTGATGAGTCAATATGGCTTCCGCCATGGTCGTTCAACTGGTGACCTTCTGGTTTACCTGACCCATCGCTGGGCTGCTGCTTTGGAAAGCAAGGGAGAAGGCCTGGCAGTTAGTTTGGACATGGCGAAGGCCTTCGATCGTGTGTGGCACAGGGCGCTCCTCGCAAAACTTCCATCGTATGGGCTTCCCGAGAATTTATGCAAGTGGGTCGCCAGCTTTCTCACTGGGCGTAGCATCAAAGTCGTTGTCGACGGTTTTTGCTCCGATCACATGCCCGTGAACGCTGACGTTCCCCAAGGCTGTGTGCTGTCCCCTACGCTATTTCTTCTGCATATCAATGACATGTTGGTGGACTCTAACATTCATTGCTATGCAGATAATAGTACGGTGGACGCTGTATACTCCGGCCGCGTAGGTCTTTCTCGGAAAAACGTTGACGAGTGCCGAAAAAAACTTGTGTCTTCTGTTGAGGCATCCCTCGGGAATGTCTCTTCATGGGCTGAAAGGAACCTTGTTCAATTCAACCCCTTGAAGACACAAGTTTGCGCGTTGACCACCAAGAAAACCCCATTTGTCGTGTCACCAGTTCTCAAGAACACTCCTCTTAAAGCCGCGCCCAGTATCAGCATATTGGGC
>JAKGSA010001873.1:0-33277 GCA_033558755.1 Philaethria dido | reverse complement strand
AAGAATAAATAATTTCTATAGAAATGTGTAGTAATTTACTTCGGAATTCTGCGCCTGTCGTGGCGCAAAGGCACAAGCGTGCGACTGTAAGCGCGACAGGTGTGGGTTCGATTCCCACTCCAGGAAATGTAAAATTTAGTATTTTCATTTCTTGGGTTTGGTAACAAGGCAAAGCGCGGCGTTGAGTTCCGCCACTCAACACGCAATGCCTCAATTTGGCGGAAAGTGGTGAACGGAATTGTTGAAAGAGAACGGAGTGTCTTAACACTATTTTCTCTGGTTCCCTCTGCTGGTCCCCGCTACATACGGGATACAGCGTGAAGTTAAAAAAATATATATTTATTTATTTTTTTCTATATCTAAATAAATCTTTACTAATATAGACTTAACAATAAACCTAACATAGTAGGTTAACACAACCAATTATTTGAACCTCTTGGAATTTTATTATGGAATTTTATATGGAATTTTATTGGTTATGAGATTTAAGTTTGCTTATGTACTTATTCCTTATAAAATATTTTGTAATTATTATTCATTTAAGTGTATCTGCTTTAAATAATATCTTACCACGGACAGATAAGTGCACTTAGCACACCAGAGAGGTCCTCCACCAAATCCCACCATCATTCCCGCGGGAACCAGTGTATGCAGATACGGATAGAACTGAGCTGCGATGAATGGCATATATGCAATGAAAGAAACTGCTACCGTCCATTTGCAACCTAGCCACCTGCATAAATAAAATTAATAATATTAACAAAATATGCATGCTTAAGTAGTAAAAAGCGAAGAGGCACAAGTGTGCGAGTGTTAAATGTGGCAAGTTGTGGGTACAAATCCCATTCCAGGGAATGAAAATATCAAAATATTTGTTTTAATTAATATTTAGTATTTTCATTTCCTTGCTCTGATAACGAGACAAAGGGCGGCGTTGAGTTCCGCCACTCATCACGCAATGCCTCAATTCGGCGGAAAGTGGTAAACGAAGATCTTAAGGGAACGGAGTGTCTTAACACTTGGTTCTCAGGTTCCCTCTGCCTACCCTGCTATGTGCGAGATACAGCGCGAAGATAAAAAAAACTATCGTTGTAATTATTCTCATTTCTCCGCTCTAAGATTTCGCTGCGGCACAAACATTGAACGAAGTGTCTTGACACTACATCATTTCTTGTTACCCTGTTGTTACATATTACATTATTTTAAAAAAATATTAGCATTCTGTACTCCTTTCAATATATAAACTATAAGTATGCCAAGTTTCATGCTCTTCCGTCCGCGTAATTTTTATGAAAAGAGATGCAAAGTTTTTGCTTCACGTATTTATATATGGATTAAGTGTAAATATTTACATTAAAATATATTTCATAACCTAACCTTAATATCAATAATCTCTTTTTCCCAAATTACATTGAAAACTTAACCTTTCCACTTTCATTACTTTTCAATCTGGTTATTTAACCAAAAAATATTAATAAGACCAATAAAACTGATTAACCTCTGGTTTTATGTTTATTTTTACGATTATTTATTGCTTCTCAATATATTTTGCAGTTTTAATCCTGAGCTTTAAAAAGCAATATTTTTAACGGTAATTCTTCAAGGTTTCATTCTTATATAATTTATATAGCCCAAAATTTTAATAAAACTGAAATTTTAATAAAAAATAAATACAAATAAAGATTTGTGTGGCCCAAAATTTTTGACATTTTTGGAATAATAAAACGTATTTCTATGAAATTAGGTGTACAACCAAAACATACATTTGAGATCCATATATACTTTCATATTGGTTTTTTTAAATTTTGGGCCATATGAATTATATAAGGATAAAATCTTTAAGAATTACCCTAACATTACACATTATTCATTTTATGATGTAGAGTGAATCTACTGTGATAACCCAATCAGGTGTATTGCGAGTTAGATATTAAAGCTGAACGTCGCATTTTATGTAACCAATATACCAAATAGGAAACATATCTATATAAATTTTGAATATAGCAGCTCCACTTTTTACCCCCGCATAGCAAGATAATCAAAGTGAATCTAGTGTGCAGACACGCTGTTGACCGCTTGCTGCCCGAATTCTAGACAGTGGGTGTTAGAGTGCGGAATTAACGCTGCGCTTTGTAATTTTAAATATACACATTTAACATTAGACATATGTAACACTTACTTTATAACTATAGCAGGTAGAAATATATTAGACAGTATCAGTGAAAAATATATGGCCGCCAACGTGAAGATCCCCGCTGAGGCGTCAGTGTTCACTGAACTTTGTAAATTCGCAGCGCCATGGAAAGCAGTGAATTGTACCATGAAAGCAAACCCCAAAACAAGAATATTCCTGTTTATACGCCATTTTTCATTACTTCCGAAGACTACGGATGTGGGCATATTGGTCTGAAAGTAAGAAATAAATAATAATAATAAAAATGTTAATAGACACGCGTCGAGGAAAGAAACACAACATGTAGTTAGAAGAAGATATTTTTCCTC
The DNA here is from genome assembly GCA_033558755.1 of Philaethria dido. Lineage (NCBI taxonomy): Eukaryota > Metazoa > Arthropoda > Insecta > Lepidoptera > Nymphalidae > Philaethria > Philaethria dido. The sequence goes on along the minus strand of JAKGSA010001873.1, from coordinate 30,775 downwards.
TTCAAGTTCCATGCAAAATCTTAATTACTTATTTAATTTTTAAATATATATAAAATATAGTAGTTACATGAAATAGCACCTATACGAAGCAAAAGGAGCATCTACTCCTTTATTATTTAGTTAGAAGTTTGAAACTGGCCCAAAAGCTCAGCTTTTGCACTCTGTTAAATGGTAAAAAGCTATAGTTTTTAACTTCTGCCTTTAACAAATAATACAAATTGGCACTCAACGGCTTCACAATCAATGGGTAAAACATATCATAATTTCGTACTGAATTAAAATCGGTTTGAAAGATGGCGATTGGTTAATATTAATGAGTTCTTTTTCATACTTATGGAAAATAATAAATAGATTATTTTGTTATAAAAAGATCTAAAATTTCATGTTCTTGAGGAACTATGAGTGAGTCTTTCCTTTGGGAAAGTGCGAGAGACATTTATGCGAAGCTTAGCGCATTCTGCCCAATAGGCTGGCCTCACCATGAACATGCAAGAGTTATTTAGTTATCTCATATCTGCACTTGTATTTTTTTCCAGCTTCACGCTTTATTCCGCATAGCAATCTGAAAGAACTGACACAGTATTTGAGACATAGCATGCTGAGCGGCGGAACTCTAAGATATAATAATATTATATGTTGCAATAATTTTAAACCTAGACGTTTCGATATGTATCTATTTATAATAAGCGATTATATTTTATGAATAATAATTATTTTATATTCTACACTAATGGTATGAGGTTTATTTATAGTAAAGTATTTTTTCTTTTCAAAGACACAGAACAGAACACGTGGAGACGAATCCATGAAGGATTCATCTCCACGTGTTATAATATTTCGTTATATTGTTCATAAAAATAATACCTATCTCTGATTTTTTTTTGTAAGTCTTGTAATTTAAATTAATATGCCATTTTGGCTGTCGGACGTTGTATCGTGGTCGTTTTAATCGAAATAATTAAGAATTTCAATTATTCCTTATGAATTTTATTGAAATCTAGCTATTTATCATTATTCATTTCCCCAGAATGTGGTGGTTCCGATAGCGAACTACAATACAACACCTCGGTGTTGTAGATGGGAGAAAGAAATTACCATCACCAAAAAAAAACTTTTGCTATCGTGTAACAACAAAAAATAATTAAATTATACCCTATTGACGACTAAATTATTTCAAAAATGCGACGACGACGACGACGATTGAATTATTTGAAAAATTGACAGAAAAAAACTATACATTGTAAACATGTGTTAGAAAAAATAATTGAGATACCATTTAAAACTGAGTAAAAAAATTCAACCGCTACAAAGTCAATAACAACCAATGAATATTCATTTACATGATAATTCTGCAATTATTTTATTGCTAATAATAATGTTATGTGCTGAATTAAACTGATCATGATCTATTTTTTTTATGTAATAGACATAATTACTCATAAATTACTAATTATTTAGAAACATTTATTTATTATATATTTATTACTATTAAATTATTTAGTTTATTTCACTTTTTTATCTTACCTCTCGAATTTTGTGATTTAGACAAAGTCAATCTAATGCCAAACCGTCATATTTTATACTTTCCGCCAATTTTAAAGTCTATCATGTTTGGAATAGAGAAATACAACATTCTTCCGAGTGAAAATCGAACCCACAACTCCGTAATACGAAAATGCCTTGCTCTAAAATAGCGTGAAATTTTCATTTACGCAAAACATACATAATAATGTTTATAATGAATCATATAAAATTCGTACTAAATTACTAAATAATCCTTACTAATATTATAAATGCGAAAGTAACTCTGTCTGTCTGTCTGTCTGCCTGTCTGTCTGTTACGCTTTCACGGCTAAACCGCTGAACCGATTTTAATAAAATTCGGTATGAAGATAGAACGGAACTTGGGAAAGGACATAGGATACTTTTTATTGCGAAAAAAATAGTAGAAGGGGTTGAAATAGAGGATGAAAGTTTGTATGCAAGTTCCTTATTGTCAAACATAAAATCATGTAAGATTATTTAACTGTTTACAACTTTCACACCAAAACCACTTAACCATTTTTGGCAAATAGTCTAGACCTTGGGAAAGACTATAGTCTACTTACCATGTCGCGCGATATAACAGAATTCCACGCGGGCGAAGCCGCGGGCGAAAAGCTAGTTACTAATAAATGTAGAAAATTTCAACTTTTTTAAATATTAAAAACGGAAATCCATATACATAATATATGTGTATAACAATTATAGTAAAGACTTCTTAGACACGAGGCCTATCAATAAACGAAGGCGCTATTTACCTTGCCTTTGATACTGACATACAAAAAAATCGATACGACAATCTTTCAAGGAGTTTGAATAGCGCTAGAAATTTATATGTCCTATATACATATTTATATTGTTTATTTTTTATGCCTTCGCATATAAAATAACGTTTACCTAAGTCGTATTACTAAATGTCTTATAATTTTATAGTACTTACTTTTTGGACTTGTGATTCATTGAGTTGATACAATATTCAATTAATTCCTTTGATTGTTAAACAACTCTCAGATGTCTTTATTACTACTGGAGAGATTCTTTATGCTATTTTTTATGGATAACCATCCGTTATCCATGTTCTGCTCGTTAGCGGTGGCTAAGGACCAGTTGATGGTAAGTGGTTACAACACCAGAGGAGTTGTAAGTGCGTTGCCGACCTAGAGGATACAGATGGAAGGGGAGGACAATGTAGTCCACTATCGAAACCACGACATTCTGGGGAAAGGATGGGTGGGAGAGGGGAACTTGGCTTACATGCCATCGAACCGGACCACAACATTAGATATTTGGCGGTCGACAGTCGGTGGACTAACCTCCTATCACCAACATCTTAGACACCCGCCTCTTACGGGACGCTACCCAGCGGCGGAGGGCAATTGGATTCTAACCCCGTTCCCTCACAGGGAAAAATGATTAAAGTGTTAAGACACTCGCTTCTCTATTTTTTTTAAGATATCGTATTTGATATGTATAATCAAGCGCAGCATTTACCCGGTGTAAGGAAAATAATTAAAAATTATTATTCAATATTTTTTTCCAACTTCGCTAATATGTTGACGATGTGTCACGTTATGGTGTGCATTATTTAAACATTGTATGATTTACTAGAACTTTATATAAATTACTAGAGTATTATAAAAATTTAATTATTAACTTAAAAGTTTAAAATAAGATTCATAGAAAATTAGAGGAAAACCTTGTTTTATTGGTACTCTAGTGTGGTTAGATAATAATAACATGGTTTGATTCTTATATACATAGTATATGTACGTTATCCATCACATGGCATACATGACAAATAAACTATTTTTAAATGAACGGTCGGCGACTTGGGAAATACCCATGCGCAGTACAAAACATGTGGAAAAATTATATGCGAATCAGGATCATATAGAGTTTCTACATAATATAGAAAATTTTACCTTCCAATAAAATTTGTATTGTGTTCCATTTGACGTCAGGGAGATCCATTATGAGAGTACATCGGTCTTTCCGCCCCCGCAATCCGTCAGATGTCGCGCTGCTTTCCGTACGTTTCCGCAGTTTCACCCTCTGGCGACTATACCTGTAATAATTTTGACACAGAAACAAGCCGCCATGTTCTTTTTGTCATTGCGATAATCTCGCGCAATATTTGATAGGTGACAAACCAGGAAAAGAGTATTTGGACTTCGGGCGTGTAGGAAGCATAATACAGGTATTGGAAAACACCCTGTCATATTCCGTTGACGTCTGAGGAGTCCATTGAGAGATTTGTTTGATATCTCTGGTGAAGCTTGTATATAAGGGGGCTGGCTTATTCTTGATCTAGAAAGTGTCATGAATGAGAACGTCTACTATGCACTTTTTATATTCTCTTTTATTTACTTATAATTAATAACAATCGACTTGCAAACAATAATGTATAAAATTGATAACCATACAATTCAGAAGATTTGGTTTAAAATTAACTGCAAAGCAAAATTGATTATCGTAAGATTAAATTACCGAAAAAGTTGAGATAGATACTTCTCAGAACTACAATTAACCGAGGCATCATGCATGTCTCTGGTAATATTTCCAAAATGTAATCTCATATTTCAAATTAGCCTTTGCCAATATTTCGTTTATAGGATAATTTTCAATCCACGATTCATAGATGAAACTGCTATCTAAAACTTTGCCCGGTGAGGGCTTCTATACCAGCTTTTGAAAAGAACTTTCTTTCATCCATCCTCAATCATGGTAGCAGAAGCAGGTTTGTATGGAGCTCTAGTCGAGAGGAAATAAATAGAATTTTTGAACAGAACCTCTAAAATCTCGAGTCAGCCTTATTAAGCTAGCAACCAAAAATAGGGTTAATATTCTTATTTTCTGCGGGTATCAACTTCCAGCTCGACTGCTGATAAGATGTCGTTGTTGTCTGTTTTTAGACCCAAATTCTGGATAAAAAATTATAGATTCTGAGTTGTCATTAAAACTCTTGTTATCACAGCGTAACAATGTGAAAGGATCACGAAGACCCGACACGACCAGAAGGGTTAGCAATGGAAAATGACAGCAGTGAGCAGTGAGAAACATCACGCTGAAAATTCTGTTAGGATTTGGATTAGTCTCTTTTTAAATACTTAATTAATACTCTCTAACATCCCATGGTGGAATAAACAGGAGCCTTTTGCAGCGGATGGTCTCGCCAATGCAGTACAGCTTTCAGAAAATAACACGATAAGGGATAGATGAAATTTTAATTTGAAACTGTTCGCAAATAGAAACTATGACAGATCTATGCACTAATAAACTACGATAAGCCAATTTTTTCTTTTACATGTAAATAAGCTGAATATCTAGCCATCGGGTGGTGAAGGTGTTCGGCTATTGATATCGTGAACACTTGACTTTCAGCACCACTTGATCCCTTATGAGTGTACATATGTTTTTTAAAAGGTAGATTCCGCCAACATGATAAAAAGTAAGGAGAATTTTTCCCTGAAAAGCTCCAATTTTCGGTTATGGACACCCACAAAATGAGCCTGAGGGTTCCAACTTTAGGCTTTGAATTGTGGTAGAGGGACGGCCTGTCATTGTGTTGATTAATACGATTCTAAGCTGTGTACCCTTTTTAAGGACGAACGAATTGCTCATTTCTTGATCTGGACGCCAGAACGGTTTTATCCAACTGGGAGCTATTACTATGAACCGTCCCGAAACAGAGTTGAGAGATGACGTGAGACCCAGGAAAGAAGGCTGGGAGGCAGAAATATCGAGCAGAAGGTCGTAATGCCGGTAAGTGCTGAACTTGCGTCGTGAAAGCTGGCGTTCGAGAATCTGACAAAGTCTAGAGAAACATAATTGGAAACAACATGCGCGGTTTTTTGACGCAAAGAGATCTATAACAGGGGGTTGTTTGAGAAGATCTTCCGGTTGCTTCGCTTAACAAAAGCAACTCTGCGCTGTGTAGATCTCTGAATAGGTGGTCCACCTCCCACTTTGTACACGCCCGATGCAAGTAATGAGGGGGTGAAGGGCTATGTTGAGATCGTCAAATTAGCAGGGCTAACAGACCATTGGTCAAGTCCTAACAATCCCTGTGTGACTTTTGTCCGGCTTCGTTCCTTATGTATGTTACTACTACCCCGGTCTTGTTGACGCTCTGTAGTAACACTTCCGAATACTCTGAGTGTGGCTCGGTTTCGGACGGCATAAAACTGCAATTACAGCATACATATCTTTTAAATAGCAGTGCCAATTTTTTTTTTTTTTTTTATGTTGATCTTTCCCGCACCCCTTGAATCTTCCGATTGCTCAACGCCCTGGCGCCCCATGCCGCCATCTTATGTCCTGACGCATCTGTGATTAGGTAGTTGATCCGGTCTTGGACTTGGATGAAGATCGCTGTGCTTTGAGTAATATAGGGAATATTCACCGATCCAATTCTTCCCTCACTTCGAATGAAAATGTCTTCATGGCCGTGGATGTGCTGGTGGACATGAAAAGCTGTGACGCTGCAGCGTACGGCAGTGCAACCCGAAGGGGTGATGAAGGTCGCAAAGTTGGGAATACCTATGAGGCATTGCGCCTGCTTGAGGACCAACTGCCGGAGCTGAGGCGTTTCAATAAGCACTGTTGAATCTTGCTTATTTTGCTTAGAGAGGGGACTTTGTATTGGTTCGGTGTCCCATGGGAATTCCTAGAAATTCGACCGTCCTCGTCAGATATTGACAGTTTCTCTGGGTTTACTCACACCAACCCAGGCTTTCTAGTAATTGGGTGCAAAGAAGCCACTTCAGGTAGGAGTGCTTATTGACTGGTGAACGATTAAAAAATCGTCGGAGTAAAATATATGCCACTAGGCCGTAGGCCTCTCGTTCTGGTACCTCTGTTAACCAATTTGTCTGAATGCAAACATTCTCGGTGCTGCTGATGGCCCGAATGGTAGACATGTCATCTGAAGTAACGACTAAATAATAATAACGACGCCAGGAGGAAACACCTGTGTTCTAAAATGCTTATTGGCCCAAATGATAATAAACCCGTATTGATAAATCGAGAGTTTTACCATCCGATCCCGAGGTTGTAAAAATGCTGGTAACTGGCGGTGGTTGATAAGATGAAACGAGGTTTGGCTTTATGAAATGATTCAACGCCTTTGAAAGTTGAAAATTGTGCGATTCTTTCCGTTGCTTTTGAAGTATGAAAAAGAGTGGAAATAAAGCTTGCTGTCCCGAGGCCGGTTCCAGCACTTGATTTTTTTTTTTTTTTTGTCACGACTGGGATATCTGTGGACATAAGACTGGTCCGATACTGGGTTTTGGAATTTTTATTCAGTCTGCTGTTGGAAAAATAAGCGAGGAGTTTGATTGAGAAAGGAATTCGACCTCCCAAAAACATCTTTAAAACTGCTTTCACGGAGGTTTAAAGTTTTCAAATTGCTTTGCTTCCGACGCCCAGCTTCTGACATCCCTCTTGAAAAACTTTATGTGGAGTCATGTGATTTCCGACGATTAAATTTTCTCCCTGACTTATCTTTTCGACCCCCTCTCTTTTGAAGACGTGTCCTCGGACTGTGGCTTAACCTTAGACTCTTTTGTTTATTAAAATTTGCTTCGGTTTAGTGAATTGGCCACGAAAATTTTTTTTTTGAAGTAGATGGTTCCGAGACTTATCTGTGTCGAAAAACAATGAATGCTGCTTAGAAATCTTATCGATTCCATCTATCTTCTGTAAATACAAGGCTAGATTATTTGGATTAAACATCTATTCCTGATGAATTGAGATGATGGTATTTTGGACAAATCTTCTTGAATAAGTTTATCTTTACGGATTTCAAAGGGACCAAGAAATGCGATGCAACTCAGCCAACTTCTGCGCTTGCAAAATTATTTGAAATACAATTATTTGAATACCTGAATATCGTTTGATAATTTGAATTATTCCCAAATAACTCCTTAAGCTTGTATAAATTGAAAGTTGGAGAGCTTGGCTCTGTGTCACTCTTCGCTGACCAATCAGCCAATCGATTGCAAAAGCAATATTAACCGAGTCATTTTGGGATAAAAATGCATTTGACAAGGCAGCAAAAGTACGCTCCATTTGTGGCCAATGAACTGAGGGCAAAGGATCCTCCTAGGGTCTTAGTCTGGATTAGCTTTAGCAATCCTTTGGCTCTTTAACTGATATATCTAAAATCGTAATATTGTCAAAACAATCCTTGATAGCGGGAGGACGTAAAAAAAATAGCTTTTGGTCGCAGTAGAGTTGAGGGGTTCTATATTCGAATTGCCCCTTACAAAGGAACTTGCCTAGTGGTAGATGGTTGAGCTACGAAGCGGTCTGTGACATCAGGAGTAGGCATATATATTATTTACATGACCTCGTATCCGGAGGCTGATATCTTACCTTCGGCGTTTTCGGAGAACCATCACTGCTCGAAATCGATGACGATGAAGAACGTCGCCTCGTAGACGATTCTGGTGATTCCGGGTAGCCGTCTACCCTCCGGCGCCAGTCCCATTTTCTTCATCCCATTTTAATACACAATACGTACGAAAAGCAAAACACTACACTTTAAGCCCTAATATTTCTACTTTATTCTCAAAATATTATAGGAGGAAATTGTTAATTTAAGCGATTTTTCTTAACGTGCGACAACAGTTTGAAAAAACGACGCAACAATGACAAAAAAAAGAACATGGCGGCTTGTTTCGTGTCAAAACTTTTACAGGTATAGTCGCCAGAGGGTGAAACTGCGAAAACGTACGGAAAGCAGCGACATCTGACGGATTGCGGCGGAAAGAATCGATGTACTCTCATAATGGACTTCAGACGTCAAACGGAACACATAATATTAATTTAAAGAAGTAATTTAAATTCCAAATTATTGTTACAAAAAGTACAGTGACATCAAAAATAATAAATATAACTTAGTTCTATCAGAAAAAGTTCGTATGAATACTAACTTGGCTAGCCAACCTACGCTGGGAATGATCAAAAAAATAAAATAAAAATATTCGATTAACGGGTGATTTTTTTAAATACATATATAGCTTCACGCTGTATCCCGCATATAGCAGGGTAGGAAGAGGAAACCTAGTGTTAAGACACTCCGTTCCCCACTTTCCACCAAATTGAGGCATTGCGTGCTGAGTGGCGAAACTCAACGCCGCGTTTAGCCTTGTTACCAAACCCAGGTAATGAAAAATTCCATTTCCTGGAGTGGGAATCGAACCCACAACCTGTCGCGTTTACAGTCGCACGCTAGACACGACAGGCGATTTTTTAAACAATTCTGTCAATAGCCGCGCGTAACGGCTAACATTATGAAAAAAAAAAACATCATCCGGCACAGCGTCGAAAGACATTTATATACAATACAAAGATATCGTTGCCATATTGGATTAACCATTACATGAAATTACCAATTGAATTTAATCATGTCGTTAAGTCGAAATTTATTGATAAAGATTTACAAAGACGTTTACCCATATCGTAAAAAAGTAGGTATAGATCAATGTATAAAATAATTAATAGAAAATTACTTTTTTTTCAGAATAGATTATTTTTTGGCTTCACGCTGTATCCCGCATATAGCAGGGTAGACACATGGAACCTGAGAACCTAGTGTTAAGACACTCCGTTCCACACTTTCCGCTGAATTAAGGCATTTTAACTGTGGAATGGCCTACCTGCGGCAGTTTTTCCAGGTCGATACGAAATGGGTACCTTCAAAAAGCGCGCCTACTCCCACCTCAAAGGCCGGCAACGCACCTGTAGCTCCTCTGGTGTTACACGGGGCCGTGGGCGGCGGGGATCACTTACCATCAGGTGACCCGAACGCTCGTTTGCCTTGTCCTTTCCAGAAAAAAAAAAAAAATGTGTGCTGAGTGCTAAAATACATCATTCCGTGATTTTCATTTAGGTACTCCGCATGAAGTAGTTCTAACGTTATTTTTTTAGGAATGCTTTAACATTTAAAGGTCATTTTTATAATATTACTTTTTAAAATAATTAGAATTTAAATTTTAAGAATTTATTGTTTTCGCCGATATCGGCTTTTACCGCATGATTGTCCTAATATTCTTTATCTATATATAAATACGTGACACAAAAACTTTTTACCCCTTTTTACGAAAATTAAGCGAACAAAGGAGCATGAAACTTGGCACACTTGTAGTTTATATAGAGAAGGAATGCAGAATGCTATTTATTTTTTAAGTAACGCATAAAAAGTAAATTAAATTAATAAAATAAATGTTACACACATTACCATCGTTCGACATTCACGTTTATATAAAGTGACATATACATACATTGCCAAAGACAACGCGTTGTTAACGCGTAACCGGGGCCACTAGTATTCTTTATTTGACATATAAACTCCAAAACATTCAGATGTTTGTCTGTCATATATTTTGCAAAACGAACCTGCACTTTTTTTATGATGATGAATAGAGCCTACATGTGATTTCAGTAATAAATAAGTAAAATTAATAACAAAACTGTTGAAATCTCTGTTCAGGCTTCGACAACAAAATATACGTGTAACTGCTGCCCTTCAAACAGTAAAGGCCAAGGAGTAGGTCTCCGACATAATACTAAGCGAATATTAGCTACAGTAATATATGTATGTAAATATTCATTCTGAGCATACAATAAATAGATATAATAAAAATAGAAAAAAAATATATTTGTATATAAATTTTTATTTGAAAAAATAGTTATTTTAAAACCACTTGTCTAGTGATAGGTAGGTGTTCGTGGATTCTAATTCTACGCGTAGAGAAAATAAAATTCAAATCACGAAGCTTATTTATTGTTGAATTATTTAATTGGCTGTTATGAAATTTCTAAGTCTGTCTGGATCAATTAATAATTGACTTAAACGTTTCTTCGTCTTTTATATACTCACCCCGCAAAAGATGTTTGAAAAATAAAGAAATAAGACAAATGATCTTATAAAATTAAAATTATCATTTTTTTTAGCTTTACGCGGTATCCCATTCATAGCAGAGTAGATCCAGGACCAAACAACAGTACCTAGGTTAGAACCAGAAAACCTAGTGTTAAGACTCCGTTCTCTTTGAACATTTCCGTTCCCCACTTTATCATATATTGTTGTTAAATTAAGTTTAAGATTTAAATTTGTAATTAGTAAAAGTCATATCATAGTCATTTTTTAATTAAATAAACTAATTGCCAATAAAAATAACCTTATAATTAAATGACGCGGTACAATAGTACGAATAAAATAAATAACTTAATACTTCGACCTGCTATCTCAAGATAGATCAAACAATACAATGTCACGACAATTGATTACAATAAACGTGACATATAATGACTTAGGCCGAGCCTTATACAGCCATTGCAATTAGATATAAATTTATTTTATAATTGTCATGTACTCTTTCCTGCTTTAAATAGGACTTCCGGAATAAAAAGGCACCTACAAGTAGAGTACTTATTCGGATTTATAATTGCTTGTAAAAAAACGATTTTCTTTTTTAATTTGATTGTTCCGCTTAGTGTTAGGCCTAGATACCATACATGGTTGACGTTTAAAGGAGGTAAAATATTTTATTTGATATACATTTATGCGATCTCGACGGATTTGTAAAATATAATTACTTAATAGCAATAGTTAAATAGGAATGACGATTATATCCGTGCAAGGCGTCAATAAGTTGATAAGTGGAAATTCCAATTCATCTTTTTTTTAATATACATATGCCTTAGGAATGATTTATTTATAGATGTGTAGAAAAATGTCAACCATATAAAGACATTCACGGAATTTCCAGATAAAAGTTTAACTAAAATATGCCTATCCTAAAAATTATGCATTTTCGATTTATCAACTAATTCACGCCAGGTATACTATACCTACTTCTTCTCCTTCCTTAAGGATATACCAAATTTGTACTTTTCATTACTTTTAAAAGGTACTTATTAGCGAACTTTTAAATAAAAACGAGAGGGAAATAATTATTTTTAACTTAAAAATAACTAAATTTAGAGGGAAGTACATATTATATGATATTCACACAATAAAAAGATAACTATCGCTATTAATATATCACCTGCGTTTGCTTTTTGAAACTATTGTTAAACAGAATAAAAAGCTTTGTTTACGTACTAATTAGCCTTAATTAGATACCTAAATCTAGTGACCCTGGCACAAAACTGTTACCTAATATTTCATTTGGCATAGTTCTTTACAGACTTGAATATGCGAATATTTGTATGTATTTAAAAAAAATCATACTTTTTTTCATTTAACTAAATTAGGGGCACGTCACTTGTTCGAGTACTTTCGCCTTTAATTTATGTGAATTCGAGGTAACGAGTCCTTATAACCCAAATTCCTATCGAGTTAGCTTTAAGGATAGGATAATTAATATTTTCTAATTCACCATTAATTTCTACTGCTGCTACTATTTGAAATTATTCGTGCTCACATAAAAACATACGTCGTGTTGGTTTGAGTTTGGTAGATTAAAGATTTATTTTGAAACGGGTTACCTTTCAATGACGCTTTACCCTAGACAATGATAAACTCATTGTATATATAGATGCATGTACGAGTACTTTATAATAAAAGTGGAAAATTGCAAAATCATAATATTCTTATAAATATTATGATTTAGCACTTTCCACAATTAATAAGAAATAGTATTATTGTCGGGTTTATATGAAGAAACTAGCGGCTTACACAGGATATATCTGCTGAGAAAAGCCGTTATAAAACTGTGTCATAAGCGATAAGTGTTTTAAAATATGGTACCTCTACTTCTAATACATGAAAAGCATCCATATAAATTTTGAAACAACATCTAATTCATACTTACATACATACATATACCTAACTATAGCAATGTTAACTAGACAAGGACAAGCTATGATAGCGTAACGTGAACTATTTAATTTGTACATGAAATCGAAATGTTCAAAACAATAAACTACAATAACTAAATTAACATACAGACAATAAAAAAACTAATTCTTTTTCGCGCCAAATATGTATAAACAAGTACGTCATGGTACCTTTATTATTTATATAATCTATGTCTGTTTTTCATAACAGTTGTAATATTTAAATCTATATACAAAATTACAATTTGTTTACTTTTTATTTGCATATCTGCCATATTACAAATAGGAAATTCAGATTATAAAACATGAACAAAAAAACATATAGATAGTATAAATTTTTGCTTGCCATAAATGGCAATGGATTAATAAATTAAATCACTTAATAATTAAAATATTATTTTTAAAGAAATCAGAATAAAATAAGCTATTAAAGTAAATTATAGGGGAACAGAACGACTACCTACTACATTACGAGTATTTCTGTGCCTTCGTATACACGAAACAGGAGATGCTTGTGTATCCAAATATATACAAACGTTATTTTAACCCAAGTTAAAATAACGTTTGTAACTGATGTAGTACAATATTGGCATATTGTGTATAAGTAATGATCTAACCGTTTATATACTGATTATCGTCTATAATTTTTTTTTAATTTTTTTTTTTAAATGTAAATTTAGCTTATTGTCTATTATAACAATATTTTTATTTAAAAAATATTATAAATTTCAAATCATATAAACACAGAAATAAGCTAAGGTGACCTATCGGATTCATATGTTAAGTAATATTTAACAAAAAAAAAGGTAAACTAGACTTTTTAACTTCACGCTGTATCCCGCATATAGCGGGGTAGGCAGAGGGAACCAGAGAACCTAGTGTTAAGACACTCCATTCTCTTTCAACATTTCCGTTCCCCACTTTCCGCCAAATTGAGGCATTGCGTGTTGAGTCGCGGTACTCAACGCCGCGCTTTGCCTTGTTACCAAACCCAAGAAATAAAAATACTAAATCTTACATTTCCTGGAGTAAACTAGACAATACGATTTAAAATTAGACATCTAAAAATATACTTTTTTAGTATATTTTTCATAGCTACATTTAAATATATCTAAATATTTATTAGTACAAGCTCGTTAAGGAAAATATCAGTTTCAACCGTCTCGTCATTTTACTTATTTTTATTATATAATACAAGAGTGGGTAAACTTCCACGTATATTTTATAAATGGCACGGATCTATTCAAGTTCTTTATTACGATAGACGTGATTTAATTATTCATAACTGTCGTGGTCCATTAATATTTCTGAGAATAATTTCTGAGACAACGCGTTCAAATCATCAATCAAAGCATATACAAAAAAAAATGTCGTATGTTCACAATTGAGTCTGAGTGGCGGAACTCAACACTGCGCTTTGCTGTATTACCAGAACGAGGAAATGAAAATCTTAAATATTATTAGATATTTTCATTTTCTGGAGTGGAAATCGAATGCACGGCCTGTCGCGTTAACAGACGCACACCTGTGCTTCTGAGGTATATGAAGTTATTTTTTTTTTTTTTTTTCCTGTCGCGTTAACAGACGCACACCTGTGCTTCTGAGGTATATGAAGTTATTTAGAAAAAATGTTTTAGAAATTTTACTTCATAAAATATATGTAAGTCCTTTTTTTACAAAACAACCCCAGAAGAAGTACTTATTATAATATTTACATTTCTTCCTGTAAACCGTATATGTATTTTAAATAATTAATACTTTAAGCTACTACTGTTTTAAGAAAAAAAAAAGTCCCTAGACCTTATTATAGTTAAAATAAACAAATAAAAATAATAATCTTATATTACTGGTCTCATACGTCACACTTCACATTATGAAACAATTATTCTGCCTAGATATTTAAAATGTATTTAGCCCTTTATTTCATTTTTTAATACCTACCTAATTATTTATAAATCTTTAATTCTAGAAAACCATTAATGATGTAAACAAAAACACCTGTCGTGGCGCAGAGGTATGAGCGTGCGACTTAGCGCGACAGGTTGTGGGTTCGATTCCTACTCCAGGAAATGTAAAATTTAGTATTTTCATTTCTTGGATTTGGTAACAAGGCAAAGCGCGGCGGTGAGTTCCGTCACTCAACACGCAATGCCACAATTCGGCGGAAAGTGAGAAACGCAATTGTTGAAAGAGAAAGGAGTGTGTTCACACTAGGTTCTCTGGTTCCCTCTGCCTACCCTGCTATATGCGGGATACAGCGTGAAGTTAAAAAAAAAGTGTAAGTAAAATATCCCTAAAAAGAATTTTAAATGTCAATACACTTTTACAATTATACTTAAGGCTTTTTACATTTCTTATAATTATTATTTTGCAAGGACTGTATTTACGTAAGGTCAAAATTGTAATTAAGTTATATTATGAGCCACCAGTTTTATGTGGAGAAGGCAGAGAGAACCACATATGTATACACCCCGTTCTCTATTTTCTGTACATTTTTCAGAAAAGACTAAGAGTTATGAAAGTTTTAAAAAAATATGAGTAAACGCGCATAAAAGGCTTATTTGATAATTGAATAATATATTATTGGTAAGAAAATCAAAATCAAAATATTCTTCATTGGGTGTAATTAACTTATTTTTCCTTCTTGTATTGATATCATGTCTGTCACAGCTCTTTGAATAATTACGGGTATTTTTGCGTATAAATAAAATGTTATTGAAAATATATAAAATATTTATATGTCGAATTAATATAAAATTTCTAAGTAAAAAAATCAAAAAAACATTTAGAAAACGTATAAAAAAATTTTTGAACGCAGCGGGACTCGAACCCGCGCATCTTGGAAGCCGTCCAAGCGCTCTGACCACTAAGCGTGTATAATATGTTTTTCTTTTCCTAAATATGTGATTAATACTTTAAAACTTCAAAAATGAAGAAATTAAGCCGTGTTTTCTACTTAGAGGGGTAAATGTCTTCCAAAAGATTTTATTCCTTTTATATCCTTCACCCAATCGATTAAAGACTACTTCACTTGTCAGTTAGTACTTGTCAGTACTACTTCCAGGGCTACCATATTCGTTTTTAACTTATCATTAACAAATGTGCCTATAGCTATTTCATTTGGTAACATGTATAAAATCCTTATTGAGGTTAATAGGATACAAGTATCTGCAGCATAGAAGGATATTTTTGTTATTCTTTTGTTCTTGTAAAAAATACCAACTAGCTATAATATAGCAATTGTCCACGCTCCACTGATTTTCGACACGGAAACATTTAGAACTAGTTTGGAATTTTAATTTAAAAATATAATTACTCATATCGCATAGACTAATAAGGCAGAGTGGAAAGAAAATACGTTCTCATTTAAATATATTTTTACATACATACATACATAGCTTCACGCTGTATCCCGCATATAGCAGGGTAGGCACAGGGAACCTATTGTTAAGACACTCCGTTCCCCACTCCGCCGAATTAAGGCATTGCGTGCTGAGTGGAGGAACTCAACGCCGTGTTTTGCTTTATTACTTAAACTGGGTTTGCCCAGGAAATGAAAAAATCCATTTCCTGGAGTGGGAAGTTAAATATATTCATAATACTTAAACATATTAAAAATTTTAAATAAAATATTGATATGTTTAAGTAAGACATCAAAATCTGTTTTTTTTTTGTTTGTTTCAATTAACTATTTCATTTTATTTGTTATATAAGTAGTTAACGTTGATACTAACTTTTTTTTATTACCATCTCTGTAACGAAGTAGTATTATGACAAAAAAAACAACATTTCTAGGTTAAAATCCTACTCATAATACAGATATTTACACGAGTATCATCGCAGTTATTTATTAATATACTACTGTAACTTACAAATATGCATATGTAAGAAGATTAATAAAAATATTTTGAATTATAAAAAATAGAGAAATTAATTCAAAAATACTAAAGTGACAATATATTATTTTATTCCATAGTGACTGTAATTATTTAATCATTATTTAATAAAATCATAATTCAAATAAAAAAAAACTTACCGCTTATAAACTTTTCCTTATAAACCTTTCACTTACAAACAATTAGGTATATTGTTTGTCCGAACACAAGACAAGATATTATTTTTAGTTTCTTTAAAATAGTATATTATTATATATATAATTTATAATTAATTTTATTTATTATAAAATCTTTATTCTATTATTTTTTGAACGATACCGAACTATGAGATAATGGGACCCTAACTGAACAACGTTTAGCGGCGCCCAGGCCTGCAAGCCTCCGCACGTTTCCATTATACGCCTTTCAAAACACCTTCATCCTGTCAATGCTAGAGGTAATATTATAGTTATGCTATTTACATATATGAAAAAAAATACTTAATTGAATTTCAAATTTAATTATATTATAACTTATTTCAATATTGTTGAAGCTGTTTCCAACAACTTTGTAATGTATATTTTAGTTATTATATAAATATTATGTTTTTATGCGTTTCCCACATATAGCAGGGTAGGCTGAGGGAACCAGAGAACCTAGTGTTAAGACACTCCATTCTCTTTCAACAATTCCGTTCCCCACTTTCCGCAATTGAGGCACTGCGTGTTGAGTGGCGGAACTCAACGCTGCGCTTTGCCTTGTTACCAAACCCAAGAAATGAAAATACTAAATTTTACATTTCCTGGAGTAGGAATCGAACCCACAACCTGTCGCATTTACAGTCGCACGCTTATGCCTCTGCGCCACGACATATATCGACATATACCCATCTTCCACTAATTAATTCTTAACACTAATCTGAATTTATATTTATTAAATATCTTCATTTGTTTAATTTGTTCTACTTTATTAATGTTGAAAATTTATGACCACATAATATTTTATAATATATTTTTAAGAAATCTAATTAAAATTAATTAGAAATTTATTAAAATTCCTTTCCTGTAAAAATGAAGATATTATGGAGCAATGGGGTAGATATAGAGTTTAAATAACACACGCGTTAATATATTTGTATATTTATAGATAATAATATAGTCTTTCTGCGACCTTGTTAAAAGAAAAATACAATTGAGTTCCGTAACCATACGCAATATCTACATAAAATTATCTCTATTATATATTTAACTTCAATTTGTTATATCTTATGGCAAATGAAGTGATTCTGACTGCACGTCACAGTTTAGAAGAGAATGACTCCCAAGAGAAGGTTGACTTTTCACGAGCTTCTTTTTGCTTAGAGGTAAAAGTGTGCATACAAAAATAGTTTTTTTTTTTTTTAAAGTATTGTTATTTAAGGGCTTTTTAAGTACTATAAATACAAAAATGTCAGCTGCATCGTATATGCCTCTATAGAGTAAGGTTTGGAGAGTAAAGATTGAATTATGCCGACATCTATTTCCAAATTTATATTACAACGACGCATCAATTGTTTACGAGCCTCGGCGTTTCGGACACATTCCATAAAAAGAGTTACAAATGGAACAGATTACATTACTTACATTGTCAAATCAATTTCAATTTTATAGAATATAGATTATAAGTGAATGAAGGTTGTCCATTATCGTGAAATTAATCACATGAGAGCGTCTAGTATATTTCCCTAGTTCTTTTAGGATTCTTTTTAATTATTACCTAGTCCTCTAAAGTAAGTCAGTTAGATAAGACGTTCTTTTTGCAATTGAACATAACTTAACTACTCAATTAATTAACAGTAACTACTTTGATGCGATAAATTTAGAATTAGAATTTCGATACACAGTAAGCATATTTATAACAAGAAATGTGGTTAAACACTAAAAGAAAAAGTTTTCATTGTAGTTTTGTTTGGTGGTAGGAGGTTCGTCCTCCGTCTGGCTCGCGACCACTATCATGTCAAAGACGAACCGCCAAATATCTTATGATGTGTTCCGGTTCGATGGCATGTAAGCCAGGTTTTCCCCTCTCCCACCTATCCTTTCCCCAAAATGTGGTGGTTCCGATAGCGGACTACTACATTGTCCTCCCCTTCCATCTATATCCTCTAGGTTGGCAACGCATACAACATCTCTGGTGTTGTAGAGGTTCATGGGCGAAGATAACCACTTACCATCAGGTGGTCCTTCTGCTCGTTTGCCATCCTTTATCCATAAAAAAAAAAAAAAAAAAGAAACTAAAGAGCAGCCAAATTTAATGCGTAAAATTTATATTATGCTTTACTTAGCATCGACGAATATAAAATAATTATTGTCTAAATTAAACATACATGAAATGTTATGAATAAGATATTTAAAAACGATTCAACAGATAAAATAATAGATAAAAAGTCATAAAAGTAAATTAAAAAGACTTACACATAATTTGCGCAATAATTTTTCATGTAATAACTTTTTTTTTACCTTCACGCCGTATCCCGCACATAGCAGGATAGGCAGAGGGAACCTGAGAACCTAGTGTTAAGACACTCCGTTCCCCACTTTCCGCCGAGGCATTGCGTTCTCAGTAACAGAATTCGTAGCCGCCATTGGCCATGTTACCAAACCTAGGAAATGGAAATACTAAATTATTACATTTCCTGGAGTGGGAAATAATCTTATAATAGTGTAATAGCTTATTGGTACCAAACATTATATATTTAGTCTCGTCATTAATTTAAGTTAAGGTTCTATTGTTTATTCAGCTCACAAATTAAATACATAAAATATAGTAGTAAAATGCAGAAATAAATTTAATTCTCGTAACTTCATTTTTAAATGACGTCGGTCGAACGTGGAAACAAGCTATCCTCATAATGTAGGTATGCTAACGAGAATGCAGTCCGATTGTACCGAATCAATTGTTTAATATTAGTTAAAATATAAGAAATATCCTAATATTTAGAAATTTAGCGTTTTATAAATAAATGTATTGTTTTAATCACATATAAATTTACGCCTGTCGTGAAGCAGAGGCACAAGCGTGCGACTGTAAACGCGACAGGTTGTGGGTTCGATTCCCACGCCAGGAAATGAAAATTTTAAATCATATTTAGTATTTTCATTTCCTTTCTAATAACAAAGCAAAGCGCGGCGTTGAGTTCCGCCACTCAACAAGCAATGCCTCAATTCCGCGGAAAGTGACATTACACAGAACAGATGCTAATGTTTATTGCACAATCCTGGATCATCACAATGATGGCTGGATCATACGTGACCTCTATTCCTCCTTTAGCAGACTACAAATCTTATAGCACTTATTGCCCAATAAAATCTTAGAGAACGCCTGTAAACGTTTTCAACGCAACGTTTATTCCTTGCGCTTAACTTTACTAGACGATAACAAAACTTAAAATATTATGTCAGAATATCATATTACCACCTGATGGTAAGTAAGTTAGTTACCTTCGCCTATGGACATCTACAACACCAGAAATGTTATAGATGCATTGCCGACCTAGCGGATACAGATGGAAGAGGGGGGACAATGTAGTAGTCCACTATCGGAACCACCATATTTTGGGGAAAGGGTGGGTGTTAAACGGAAAAGCTTGGCTTACATGCCATCGAACCGGTACACATCATTAGATATTTTGTAGTTAAAATGGTAACGTAGTGAAAAAGCATTCCTTTCCTATTCGTCCGGCTCCTTTATAAAGATTGCATCTAAAAAAGTCATCGCAGTCTGTCTACACTAGCGTATTTCATGTCCTTTTTTTTTTTTATTGTAGTGGAAGGTGGCAAACGAGCAGAAGAACTACCTGATGGTTACTAGTTACCCTCGCCCATGGACATCCACAACACCAGAGGAATTGTAAATGCGTTGCCGGCCTTTAGGGTGTAGGTGTCTGTACACACGACGCTTAAAAGACACTAATTCGTAGCAAATCATCTAAGTCAGTTAAATTATATGCTAACATAATATTTTAGTATTATTATCGTCTAGTAAAGTTAAGCGCAAGGAATAAACGTTGCGTTGAAAACGTTTACAGGCGTTCTCTAAGATTTTAATTACTTCAGACCTCTTTATACGCAAATAATGCAGACGGAAGAGTATGAAATAATTAAATTTTAGGTATATTGAGGAGACGTGTTTAGAATTCAATTTCAAATACAATAATTATTTTTTTACGTTAATATGAAATAATTATAATTTTGCTTTCGCTAATAGTAGTAAGTCTGTAAAATATTGACTCAAATACTACGTATTCAATAAATAGATATTTTATTTTTAAGCATATAAATTTAATTTATATTTCCACATCAACTCATTTTTTAAATGCCAATTTTCGCGTTCGTAAGTCTAATCAACCTCCTAGAAGGTAACAAAACAATGAAAGCTGGCATTCTTACTGAATTGGTCTAAACAGGGACTAGATTTATTTTTGATAATGCTCTAGAAAAAATATTTTTTATTGAAAAAAAATATATACTTCTAACTTTTCAACATGCTGCTAGAAACTTAATGTGAATAACTAGTCTACTGCTAACAACTCTTTATTACCCATTTTTACCCCGGTGCAATATATACAATGTTTCGTTCTCAGGGATTTTTACTATAAGGTCACAGTATATAAAAAGCTTAAATATACTTATCCTTACTAATATTATAAATGTGAATGTAGGTTTGTTTGTTACACTTTGACGCCAAAACTATTCATTCGATTATCATGAAAAAACTTTGTACGCATATTATTCTTAGGAGTATGGAAAGGACATAGAATATATTTTATTTATTTTTTTTTATTAAGACAAACAAATTTTATGTACCTCTCAGAGAGGAAATTCACTGTACGCACTATAAATGTTGACAACAAGAATATGTCATTAATTTCTTATGCAGCTACGCGGCTGAGAGTAACATAAACTTTTTAATATGACTTCAACTAGCACCATTGAAAACACGGGAGAACCCTTAGGAAACAGCTAGTTAAAAACAAAATTTTTAAATTTTATCACATTTGTTTATAAATCATTTATTATTTTTGTCACCACCAAGCATATAACAAAAAAATAGCAGGATGGTGAATTCAACTTCAAACTAGTTAGATCAATTTATATTAATTTATTATAACCCAAAATATACATTTTCTATTTATTTACATTATTGTATATATATATAGTTAACTATATAAGTTGTTACATATGGATTTTTTTTTTTTTTTTTTTATGGATACCGGATGGCAAACGAGCAGAAGGACGCCTGATGGTAAGTTATTGTTACCTTCGCCCATGAACATGCACAACACAAGAGATGTACTAGATGCGTTTGCCAGCCTAGAGGATACAGATGGAAAGGAGGATAATGCTTAGTAGTCCGCTATCGGAACCACCACATTTTGGGAAAGGATGGGTGGGAAAGGAAGGCGCCTGGCTTACATGCCATCAGGGAAACGGAACACATCATAAAAGATATTTGGCAGTTCGTCTTTGACATGATAGTGGTCATAGAGCAGACGAGGAGGACGAACCTCCTACCACCAAACAAAAAATAATAATGGATATTAATTTGCTGCTTATAACTCGCTTATAAAATATATTAAAGATATGTACGTTCTAACCGTAGAACACAGAACCTTTAATGTATCGATTTTTTGAGAAAGCTTAGCTTGCGCTGCTGTATATTTTTCCTTGTTTTACAGTTTAAAGGGAATTTAAGAAACTGGGCTATTTTGTTGGGTGGTAGGGGTTCAAGAGTCTCGTCTGGCCTCTATCTATCAGGCTAATTTCCTCCCTTGTGATATGTTCGATGGCACATGCTGTCAGCTCCTTCCACCGACCAATTTTCCACTTTTCCACCCATTCTTTAAAAAATGGCCACGGTGGTTCCGATGGCGGACTACTGCATTGTCACCTCCCACTACCATCTCTTTATCCTCTGAGTTGGCACACACTCTCCAGCATCTATGGTGGTGTAGACATTCATGAGCGCTTGGTGGTCCCTTTTCTGCCTGATTTACTCCATCCATATCCATAAAAAAAAAAAAAAAAAGGCCTCAATCACTTACTGTCGTTATCGTAATTTGTAAATCCGTTTATTTTACATAAATTCAATTTTGACTCAATATACAAAATTTTTTGATAAAAAAAAAAGTAAAAAAAAAAATGTAGATTGTCAAAATATTCGAGTCAAACATTATATTACGTTTATTTTTTTTTAACACTTTCTATGGAGCTTAATCACTTTGAATGCAAATACGCAGTATTATCCAATCACTGACATATTTAGACGGTTTTATCCTCGCATTTCTTACACTTCCTGTCCCTAAATTCGATTATGAAGTAAAGAAACTGCCAACAATCATGCTGCCCCAACAAAACATATGTTTTAGCACTTGTCCTTAAATACGGCGATATAATGTACGCAATGATGGCACATCCCTGAATTCCCACAGACGGAAGTTGGAAAACGCTGCTTCTTCTCTACCCGGAAACAGGAAATTCCATGGTAGGCTGTAGGAAAAACAATAAATTCCATATTAAATTAATAAAAGTATGTAAAATAGCGGCTACTGCGCGTGGCGATTTGTTGCTTCCGGTCACATTGATGTGAAATTTGTAATATTTTTAAGCTTGCTTCAGAGATATATAACACTCTTCTATTCTCTCTCGTAAAAGGTTTATGATATGTAAATATAAAAAATTACGATTAGTGTTATCAATATATTATATTCTTTTTGTGCCTTAATTAACATAAAGAAAGACAAACAAAGTTTAGTACACAAAGAAGTGGACTTATCCCTTAAAGAGATCTCTGCAATCAACCGTGAAATTGATGAGTGCATAACAGCGGGATGGGAGCATCTGTGCAATGACCAAGAAATAAAAGAGAGAAAAAAACCAAAACTACTAATAAATATAAATAACCCTTATATACATAGATATTAAAGAAATATATATACAAACATATAAAATGGAAGTAAATAATACAGCACATGCACATGAATACACAATATAAATCTACTATGCTATATATATTACATTATACTTGACATATATTTACATACTCAAATATGGGTAGATATATTAATGCGTGGGCAAGGAGATTTTCGAAGCTGTTTATAGAAAAATAATATGGAGGAAACAGAAAAAAAAAAAAAAAAAAAAAAAAAGCAAAAAAAAATGCAATGACAACAAAAATGGGGAGGACCAATTATTTTTACAATAAAGCTTTCTCCAGAAGTGGATTATATTACTAATATAAAATATTACACACACTACGTAGAACTATAATATATGCCCTATGCTTATATATATATATATATATATATATATATATATATATATATATATATATATATATTACAAATTCACTTTTGCTGCTTAACCCGCATATAGCAGGGTAGGCAGAACCTGAAGAGCCTGTGATGTTAAAGACGCTCCATACACACTCTTTCAACAATTCCGTTTGGTTTCCGTCGGGTGAGCACTGCGTGTTGGTAGCGAACTCAACGCCACTTGCTGCCTTGTTACCAAACCCAAGAAATAAAAATACTAAATTTTACATTTTTCCTGGGTGGAGATCGAACCCACAACCTGTCGCATTTACAGTCGCACGCTTGTGTCTCTGCGCCACGACGGATTCTAATATCTGTAATAATATGTATTATCTTTACCATTTATTTTTGGACAAACCAAATGAAGTCACACGTCCGATACATGGCTATAATAAAAACACAACACTTATGCGGTCGTGTTGCGGCCGCCACATTAGCAACGATATGAACAAGCAGAGGTGAATTATAAAAGCACACACACATTAATGGAGAGACGACCGTTACCTGGAATTTAAAATATATATATTTATTAATTTAATTCATTGATTCATTCGTTCCTTGGAATGTGTCCTAAAAGATATTGTTTTATAATAATATTCTATTTAATAACGCTAATTACTTTATTTTTAGTTTTGCTGGAAATGAAGAACATATGTCATATATAAATAGCATAGATGGTCAAAGATTGTTATTTAGTTATTAGGAATTTATTGCTTTATTTGAAAATAAATAAAATAAGTAAGATTGGAGTTTTGTATGACAAGTTTAGTTCATGTTCATGTTACAAAGCGAATTGTTTTTTTTTTTTTTATGGATGCCGGATGGCAAACGGCAAGGACACGCCTGATGGTAGTGGTTGCCTTCGCCATGAACATCTACAACACAAGAGATGTGTACTAGATGCGTTGCCAACCTAGAGGATACAGATGGAAAGGGAGGATAATGTAGTAGTCCGCTATCGGAACCACCACATTTTGGGGGAAAGGATGGGTGGGAAGGGGAGAAAACCTAGCTTACATGCCATCAGACCGGAACACATCATAAGATATTTTGGCGGTTCGTCTTTACAGGCATGATAGTGGTCGCGAGCCAGACTGGAGGACGAACCTCCTACCACCAAACAAATTGAGAACTCAATTGTTTTTATTTACATTACATATATTATAATAACATATAAAACACATTAATTTCACCAGCTATCCAGCGCCATTTTTAACCTTTCAATTGTTTGAGACGGTTATGCTTTTAAAAATAATCATTGAAGATCCCAAGACTTCAGAACTTATTTTTCATAAATATATAAAATATGTCCTTTCTCGTATCTCGTTAGACCATCACGACGCAGTGATTGTCTCACTGCGTCGTGTGTCAAAATGGTTGTGGATTCGATCCCCTCTCGGAGCAATGGTTGTTTCAATTATTTCCTTTGGTCCGCTCTTTTAAGACAAAACACGATGTAATATTTAGCCAATCAACAAGTAATGTAAACAAATTCGAATGGAAAATAGGAACGGAGAATCTTGACACTAGATTCTCTCTGCATTCCCTGTTCTATGGAAAAGAAAGATATAATTAATGACTTACTTTAGCTAAATATCCAGTAACCACACAACCTATAGCGTCTGCCATACCGTACGTCATCATCACAAACCCCACTGTACCAGTGCCGATAGAACACGATACAAAAGCCTGTAAGCATTATACATTTAATAATAATTGTAAATTCAAAAATATTGAATTATTGAAAATTATGATAGAAAATTTTCTTAAAATATAAGGTTGCTCCAAAAATATCTAAGCGCCTTATGTAATTTTAATACTAAAATTCTGTTACAGTAAAATGCTTTAAATAATTTCCTATTATATTTATATAGCGTTGTTAAAGCTCTTGTCACTTTTTAATCCTGAACTTGAAATGTTATAGAATTTATTTTCATAATAAATTGTTTTGTATAAAATGAATATCGAAGTTTCTAAACATTGTCTTAAGCTTCTCTTTGGCTCTTTTCGACAATACTGATTTTAATTACCATTAATTAATTGATAATAACAGAGTTTTTTTTCAAAAACTACTGGAATAATTCTGTATAGGCGTAAAGCGCCTGTAACTGGATTGCATCGAGTCCGCAATTCTTTTATGGGACAATGTGTATACTTTTACATATAGGATCCCAGAGAAAACGTCCAAAGGAACTTTCCATTTTACAATTTTAAAAAATTGTAAAAGACGTTTTGTGTGTTAAAGGTTATTACTAATTATTATAAATAATAACACACGCCCAAGATGAAATGCTCGCTCAGTCTGTTTCAAGGTATCATTGCCAGTAATAAAGAATTGTCGAATATAAAAAAAAAAAGTCCCGCTGAGTTTCTTGCCCCGGTTCTTCTCAGGTCTGAGGGCGCATTAAATTTAGTAGACCGGTGAGAGTAAATTATTGACGTTCAAAAAATGAAGCTTGTAACTTCTTATTTTGAATAAAATTATTTGACTGACTTTGACTGACTTAAAATAAGTTGATTACTCGTAAATGCATACTTTTCATGACAAGTTTAAAAGAAAACCTTATCCTGTAAGAATTTAAGAGTTTTATCATTTAAATACTTTTCATCTGAAATTGTTTCATTCGCTTGATTTTTATTTAATCCTAATGCTCTAATATTTAAAATATTGTTTATACGCCGACTTATCAACCTATCAAATAATAACCTATCCCGCGTACGTTATCAATAAATATTTAGTTTCATATACTGTTATCATAAATATATTTCATACGTATAAATAAACATTTATTATACCTACCGCGAGTAAAATCAACTCAAGAACGCTTGTTGCATTCCCACGAGAATACGTTGATGATAACCAACATCAGTTGGTTAAGGTTCTGATAACGGTTTAGTGTGACCACTAACAAAGCGATACCCTGATAGACTACAGGCCCGTGTCGTTACGACCTGAGCTGTATCTGAACACGAAATTATACATATAAAAGTAAAAGCTTTTTTATATCTACCACACATACATAAAAATAAAAGAAAGAATATTTTAATTGAAAAGTTGTACTTGGGAAAGTTTTTAATGAAAACACACACACACAGCTCTTTTGCATATTGTAAGGCGAAGTGAAGGCTAATTAGCGTTAAATCCGCCTTTTGTACATTTTTTATTTTGTTTGCAATAAAGAATTTATAAATAAATAAGTGAATATACACATAGACATAAATCACTTTGTGTTCCCATGTTCACGCCATTGCTCTCTGAGTTTTTAAGGAAGAAACCAATTTCTAGTTTTTAAGTAACATACATACATAGCTTCACGCTGTATACCACATATAATGCAGGGTAGGCAGAGGGAACCTAGTGTTAAGACACTCCGTTCCCCACTTTCGGCCGAATGCCTCACATTGCCAATATTATTATTACTTGGCTTCTTTTTCATAAATTTACACATTTAACATCTTTTTTTATTAAGTTGTTATATCAATGTATATATGTTACTATAATAATTCATACCTCTTCATAGAATCTACTCCAACCGCTACAATGAGGGCAGCTCCGGCCATACATGCTAGATAAATACCTGAAAATAAAGAATGTCAGTGTAATGTAAAATAATTTGTTATAAATTAAAATACTAAAACATTATGGGGGACAGTGGTGAGGCGTCCATACAAGTCGATTCCCACCGGCTTGCCTAACTTTTCAAAGTACAAATATGAGACCTAAAAATATATGTATACCGGCTTCCCTAAATATACATTGGCTTCCCTTAATTTACCGGCTTGCCTTATTTTCACCCCTAGCCATTGATGGGGGATATATACATATATAGGTTAAGATTGAAAAACATTTTTATAATATTGCAATAATTATTTTTACTCCAGATTTTTTTACAAAGTACCTGCAATCATTTGTATTTTTTCAGGCGGTTGGTGTCGTAACGCTTCGCCTGCGTCCGCACTGGGGAGGAAATTGCCACCACAAAGCTTAGGAATCATTGACGCATTGACCGCTGTCACTGCCGCCAAGTTATCGCCAGATGAGAGCACTGAAATGTTATATTACTGAATTATAGTTTTTATTTTGTTATTGTTTCAATATCAATTGATTTTATAGTTGGTCAACTGACTTGTTAAATTATTAAATTTTTTATAGATTGTCAATTGATTATTATACAAAAACTAATCTTTTATAATTAGTATGTCTTTTGACTTTTACTATATAATGGTTACCATCACTCATACTGTGTTCTTTACGTGTAAGAACTTTCGAGTCGAAAAGCAGTCTCTTCGAGTACTTTTTCTTTTCGGTGAAATATAATTAAAACCGAATGACCGTTTTGTATACCCTAACCTCCTACAGTTATATATAGAGGCTAGGCGGAGAGAACCTAGTGCCAATACACAATGGTACAAGCAATGGTTTATAATATGGTTACAAGACAAAATGTGTATTTAAGTAAGTTAAGTTATATTTTTTTTTTCATTTTTGCACCTAATAGGATATTCTAAACACTAAGACATTTAATACAGGTAAAGAATAGATAAAAAATATATACATAGGTTCACGCTGTATCACGCATATAGCAGGGTAGGCAGAGGGAACCTAGTGTTAAGACACTCCGTTCCCCACTTTCCGCCGAATTGAGATATTGCGTGCTGAGTGGCAGAACTCAACGCAGCGCTTTGCCTTGTTACCAAGCCCAGGAAATAAAAAATCCATTTCCTAGTGTGGGAATCGAACGCACAATCTGTCGCATTTACAGTCGCACGCTTGTGCTTCACCGCCACAACAGGCGCTAATTAAATAAAAAACAACTTTATATTTAGTTTTTTATTCTTGTAACATTTGAAAATACAGGAAATATCACCTAAAGAAGAAATTAAGTTTCCCCAAACTTGATTTAACTGGAAGATCATAAAGAACAGTCCCAGGAATCGGACCAACAACGCCTCTGCCGATATGTTTGATATCTTACTATGAGATTCTGAAACCTGAAAAATCATATAAATATTAAAGTATAAAACCTTAATAATAAAAAACAAAATATTTACAACAGAGAAATTCTCATTTCCATATAACTTAAGCGTACAAATTAATTTCGTAGTTAAAATTTCAGAATTTATTTATTTCTCATAAAGAATTTACAATTCAATTACTGAGAAAAGATATTAAATGTAAATCGGGTTGCCGTCCAGCGTAGCTGATAAACATATTCACTCATACACAAACAATATTTAGGTAATACAAAAAAAAAAAACAAAACTACATCAAGAACAATCCATAATAATCACCATAAAATCTACAATCAACAATTAGTAGTCGTGGGTAGTTTCTTATTTCATCAAAGTAAATAAAAAAGGATATTGCAACAGTTCAAAAACGTTCCTCGTTCAATACGCATAGAAAAGATAAAGCCGAGTCCACTCTAATGGTTTTATAATATTATATTTATGTTGGGTTAAAAATTATTAAAAAAATATTTTTTCGTACACAAGTTGTCCCCCGCAACAGTCATGGCATTACTATCTAGTGTCGGTTCAAATCTGAACATTACTCCTATTTTAATCGTTCCTGTAGGGATTTTGGGACACTCTTAGTGCTCCCCTATACTTCCTAAGGAACCTGACGAACCGAAATATGGCAAATTTCAACTTATGATACCTTGTAATTTCGGCTGTGCATTGTCAGTTAGTTAGTCAGTACAAGATATATCTTGTTACATATATCCTTATCCTTACTAACATTATAAATGTGAATTAAGGTTTTTGGTTACCCTTTCACGCTAAAACTACTCAACCGTTTTTCATGAAACTTTGTAGACATATATGTACTTAGAGGTATTATAAAGAAAGAACACGCCAAGCTGCGGGTGACAGCTAATTGATTAAATATAAAAATAATGTTTTTGATATACTTACCACAGATAAATAAGTGCACTTAGCGCACCACAGCGGTCCTCCACCCAATCCCACAATGAGACCTGCTGGGATCAGAGTATAAAAGCGAGGGTACAGCTGTGCAGCGATGTACGGCATGTACGTGATAAAAGATAAGGACATCGCCCATTTTGTACCGAGCCATCTGAAAATAATTTAAATATAACGTATTAATCCGGTAAAGTTCCATTTGTAAAATATAGCGAAGATTAAAGATCTCATTACTCACTTTATAATGACAACTGGTAAAAATATATTGGAAAAAATAAGACCCGCGTATACAGCAGCTAGTGACGCCGTGCCCAAACCCTCTTCAGCGTTGATAGAACTTTGGAGATTTGCTGCTCCCTGAAATTAAAAGAAATATGTAAGAATTAGTTTCGCATTTTGCTTGCTATCTTTCGCATAAAGTTTTCTTCTTCTTCATGTCAACGAACTACATGTCTAAATGATGTTTTGCAAGTGCGTAACCACTTTGACTGCATCATCTGTTGCCTGAATAAGATCGTTATTTGAGCAGGTGAACGGGCAGTTGGGACAGGCAAGCAAGTGCGCCATATTTTGGGGGTTGGCACCACAGTCACAAGACGTGTGACCCTGCGGGATGTATCCCCACTTTGCAAGGTGTTCTTTGCAGCACAAACTGGCTACGTAAGCGATTGAGCGATTTCCAGGTTGGCCACAGTACATGTGGCCTGGAGGTAAACTCTTTGGGAGGAACAAACCCTGGAGAGGGTGGATGGTTAATCTACCACAGCAGTTCTCTGGCATGAATCGGATCACAATCTAAAGCTGAAATTGGTACAAAAACTATATCAACCCATTCTCTATTTTCCGCCTATTTTATAAGCAATTAATTAGGAACATGGATTGGTGATTATGATTATTATTATTATTGTTGATGAACATTCTTACCGCTTGCCTAATAATAAATTGCCCGCATTGAGCGGGATCCATCTCTGAGTAACCATAGGCAATTGCTCAGAGATGGTCACCGGTCAATGCGTAGGAGCTATGGAACATATGGAAAACTAAAATAGGGCTATGGAATGGAGTTTGGATGGACTAAGTACTGGGCTATTGATTGAGACTACCGGACGTCCGCCTTTTCAACAGTCTCAAATTGAAAGGTTAGCGGACGGTGACTCGCCTCCCACTAGATGGGCCCCCACAAAGCGGCGTAGTGCCTCGGGCGCAACATCGGTGTGGTCGGCTAAGGGTG
>JAKGSA010001872.1:17001-31755 GCA_033558755.1 Philaethria dido | reverse complement strand
TATATATATATATATATATATATATATATATATATAATAAATATTATGATTGCTTGAAAATGTGCACAAAATGTCAATTTCACTTTTTTTTTATGGATAACGGATGGCAAACGAGCAGAAGGACCACCTGATGGTAAGTGGTTGGTTACCTTCGCCCATGAACATCTACACCACCAGAGATGTTATAGATGCGTTGCCAACCTAGAGGATACAGATGAAAGGGGAGGATAATGTAGTAGTCCGCTATCAGAACCACCACATTTTGGGCAAAGGATGGGTGGGAAAAGGAGAAAACCTGGCTTACATGCCATCGAACCGTAACACATCATAAGATATTTGGCGGTTTGTCTTTGACATGATAGTGGTAGCGAGCCAGACGGAGGAGGAACCTCCTACCACGAAACTACTGGGATACCCGACTCTTACGGGACGCTACCCAGCGGCGGAGGGGAATTGTATTCTAACCGTCCCCTCACAGAGAAACTCATGTCACTATATACTTAGTACTACAAAATAAACACCTAATTCCTACCTCATTATCCCCCTACAAATCCTCAACCGTACCTTAGAAGTCATCATAGTAAGTATAAGAAGAGCCACGTAATACGCGTTAAGCTGACAAATTAGTATCCGCGGCGACTAACTGCCAAATCTCTTAAGATCAGACGTTAAAGCTATTAAAATATTGTCAGATTTTGTTTAAGGTGTTCTAAATTTATTACTACTTTGAGTATGGTAGCCGGCTTTGCTATGTTATCGTGAAGCATTTTCACGCTTTATCCCGCATAACTGTAGAGAGAGAACCCAGTGTTAATACACTCCGTTCGCCACTTTCCGCCAAATTGAGGCATTGCGTGCTGAGTTGCGGAACTCAACGCCGCGCTTTGTTTTGTTACCAATCCCAGGAATTGAAAAATTCCATTTCCTGGAGTGAATGAATGAATAGATTGGGTGCCCATTACATACAATGGATCGCGCCCGGTGATGCGAAGAGAGAATCTAGCGTCAAGACTCTCCGTTCGCCACTTTTCGACTAAATTCGAAATATTGCGTGTTAATTGGCAGAAATCAATGCCAAGTTTTGTCTTATCAGACGTAAAAATGGAAATAATTCTAATGTTATCATTTTTTCTATAGCCTCACGCTGTATCCTGCAAAAGTAGGGTAAGCAGAGGGAACCTGAGAATCTAGTGTTAAGACACTCCGTTTCCCACTTTTCGCCGAATTGAGGTATTGTGTGTTGAGTGGAACTCAACACCGCTCACGCTGCTCAACCACGCTGTTTAAAAAAAAAATAAACATCTAAACAAAATTAATCAAAAGTCACATAATAACGAAGAAAATATGGTTAACAATTATATAGCAAAATATTTATCCCATGCAAACTTTCCTCATAGACAAAGTTTGCTGACAGTTTTGATTAATTCACGCTGCTAACTTAGACGTTAATTTATATGATATATTTTTAAATATCATCAAATAATCATGTTAGTGACTAGTTAATAGTAATAATAGTATACAATTACGGCGTTGAGTTCCGCCACTCAGCACGCAATGCCTCAATTCGGCGGAAAGTGGGAAACGGAAAAAATATGACGGAGTGTCTTAACACTAGGTGCCTCTGGCTACCCTGCTTTGTGAGGATATAGCGTGAAGCTAAAACAAAATCGATAAAAAAACTAAATCATGTTCTTTGTAAAATAATAATTTAATACATTTCATTGTGAAAGTCTAAGACTCGAAAACTTTACTGATTGACTCTGAATTTCATATATAGAGTTTGATTTTTTATATGGTATTTGATTTGAGATAAGTGGTATGTGATAAGTTTTTTATGGTCCATAAATTTCAGAAAATCCGTTTACAACCTATATTGAATTGAGGCATTGCGTGCTGAGTGTTGGAACTCAACACCGCGCTTCGCCTTGTTACCAAACCCAGGAAATTAAAAAATCATTTGCTGGAGTGGGAATCGAACCCACAACCTGTCGCGTTTACAGTCGCACGCTTATGCCTCTGCGCCACGACAGGCGTTCTTCCTTCAAGTCAAGGCGTTCCTGTTCAAGTAAAACAAAAATAAGCAATACAGTCATAATATTTTCTCCCACAAACATACAAATAATACAATTTATCTATTTTCAAAAATATCCTAAACTCAATATAAACGTAAACATCATTAGTCCTCCGAATTGAATATCGACGCTCGTGGGTTTTCAGCCATCAAACATTGTTTCCCCTACACCACGTTTTCCTAAACTTTCTTCCCTTTGTCTGCTAGGGTCCCAGAGCCCTTTCACGTTGAAAATGATAAATTATTGTGTATTGTGCTATTCACCTGCAATAGTTAAATTAGATACATGTAGGTATTCTTAAGCAAATTTTGATTAATGGTAACCTTTGACTTCTTGCGCTCAGTAACGCTGAATACGTCATTGTGGTGTTATGTTAAAGTATCGGATTATCCACTTAGTGGAATGCTTATATTTAAAAATATTTTTTGTTAGCATTACCCTCTATCCGCACATAGCAGGGTAGGCAGAGGGAATCAAAGAACCTAGTGTTAAGACACTCTGTTCTCTTCTAACATTTATGTTACAGAAATCAACGCCACGCTTCTGCCTTGTTACCAGAGCGAGCAAATGAAAATTCTAATTATTACTTAATATTTTCATTCCCTGGCGTGGGAATAGAACCCACAACCTGTCACATTTTCACGCTTGTGCCTCTACGCTACAACAAGTCTTATTAGGTATTTTTACAGATTGTGGCCTAAGAACAGGTTTTTAAGTAACAGTGAACAAGTTAAGACCATTTGATCTTATAGTTTGAGATCAGCTTGGAGATGAAGCTTAATCAATAGTGGCTGAATAGCAGATATTCGAGTATGTATGTACCATGTAACTGCATGCATGCATGCACTAGTTACATATATTGTCGCATATATAAAAAATGTATATTTTAACCAAATTCAAAAAAAGAGGAGATTATCAACGCGATTGTACTTTTTATGTGTGTTGCCGTATATTTTTTCACTGCGTGAACCTATTTTGATGATTCTTTTTTTATATGATAGCTGATGCTTCTGATGTAGTCCCATTTAAATTCAGTTAAGATTTGACGCGTAGTTTTTGAGTTATTCGTAATATTGGTGTATTAAAATTTTAATTATATTTATTTATACTTTATTGAAGGTACGTCACAAATCTATCTATATGTATAGAACACTTCCGTTACTGACTTAGTGATAGACACCGTATAGGCGAAATTAAGTAGAAAAGCTACTAAGCTAGCTAAGCTAGTATGTTCCTAGAGGAGTGTAAAAAAGCACTAAGAGAGGATTTCGCAAAATTCCTATGAGAATATGTATACACGCGATTTTAAGCATTATGATACAGTCAGTATTATAATAAAGCAGTGAAAGCTGAAAATAATATAATCATCTGGAACGTCTGACGTGAAGTCTATGTGACAAAAAAATAAACATCTCAATGAAAAATATTAAGCCTGATGAATATTTTTTGTTGGAGTACGAAAGTCTAAAATATAGTAATAAAAGATTTAAATAGAGAAAATAAGGTATATCGGCTGATATATCATAATATATGATATATCAAATTTGGTGGAGACGGGAGCGCGGACAGTGGAGGTGAAAGTTAATGCGCATTTTAAAGGGGCCCCTTAAACCTACACTTGGGTCGTAAGTCCCAGGTTCTCCAAACTCCTCTCTCTACAATGCGATGGGAACCCGCATGGTGAATCCATGGTGCGCCAAGGAGTTTCTTCTCTGTATTTAATTATATAGACTGTGAGTACCTCCATATGGTAACGGCGGTATATTTTTGTGTCGAACTTTCTACGTAAAGTATGGTAAGAGTTATAAAGCCCTCGCAAACGAAGTTAAATGAACCAATTAGTATATCATAAGGGTAAACACTTAAAAAGAAAATAACGAATACATGTGAAACACAAAAGCGGTCTTATCGCTAATTAGTGACTTCTTACAGACAACCTTTGAGTTAGATGGGGAAAAACAAGATATTAAGTGTTGTAAATATACCTACCTATATATTAACTTATTTTTTTAAGCTTTACGCTGTATCTTGCATATAGCAGGGTAGGCAAAGATAACCAGAGAACATAGTGTTAAGACACTCCGTTCTCTTTTAACATCGTAACATTACGTTCTCTTATAACATTGGGCAGCGGATAACGTACTGAGCGGGACTGAACGCTGCGCTTTGCCGACAAGATAGCAAAGAGTGTATTGCGTATTCGAACTATAATAAATAATTTAAAAATAAAACAGCTTCAGGCTTTTTCCCGCAATGCACAGTAGTTAACATAGTGTCAAGACTCTATCGAAGTCTCCCTTCTCCATTATATAATTCATCTTTTGTAAGGTAGATTTTTTGATTTTATATAAATATCGGATTAAAATCCTGAATTCATATTATTTGGATAGATAGTCTAGACTCCTAGACTGTAGACAGACTAGTCTGGATAAACTATCTGGATAGCTATAAAATCTAAATATAACTGACCGATCCTTAATATGAATAGATCGTTGCGTCCATTTAACGATACTTCTAAGAAAATTATCCTTCTTAGTCCTTAATCTCCGTGAGAAAAACTTAGTAATCGATGTTCTTAGAGAACATGTGATATTTTTTTATATTTAATAAAAACCGTTATACCTCTATTTATTAAATATTTCATTTCAAAATACATACATACATTTATAGCTTCACGCTGTATTCCGCATATAGCAGGATAGGCAGAGGGAACCTGGTGTTAAGACACACCG
Source organism: Philaethria dido (assembly GCA_033558755.1). Lineage (NCBI taxonomy): Eukaryota > Metazoa > Arthropoda > Insecta > Lepidoptera > Nymphalidae > Philaethria > Philaethria dido. The sequence continues at coordinate 26,951 of JAKGSA010001872.1, read as the reverse complement.
TTCCCTACTTTCCGCCGAATTGAGGCATTGCGTGCGGAGTGGCGGGTTCAACGCCGCGCTTTACCTTGTTACCAAACCCAGGAAATGAAAAAATCCATTTCTTGGAGTGGTAATCGAACCCACAACCTGTCGCGCTTAAGATATGTTTAGGTTGGATGGTTGGTTGCAGGAGGTTCTCAATCCCACAATTTTTTTATGTTACAGCATAACTTTTCATTGGATGAACCAATTTGAATAGATTATATCATCATACATATATAAAATTTAATTATTCTTCTAGTGGAAATATACCCCAATAGTTATGTAGACACATCAAGAAAAGAAAACTGTCTTTTAACAAAATGCGCTAAATGTAAAATTATAACGAATAACTCAAAAACTTCTAGTCGGATCTTAACTAAACTTAAATGGGACCACATGAAAAACACTAGCTGTCATATAAAAATCATCAAAGTTGGTTCATCCAATAAAAAGTTTTGTGGTAGCACACATAAAAATACAATAATTCCTTCCTTAAGGAAATCATTCCCTATCTCTGAAGTTAGGTTATTCTTAAATCAAACGTAAATTTCCGTTACTCCCTGAATGAAGTAAGAGAGTATTTCCTGAAATCCCCAAAGGAACGGGAAGCAACAGGATTTTGCGTTTTACAGTCGAAATTACGGCACGGTAATACGGCACGGTACGGCTAGGGTTATAAAGTCTACGCAAACTAAGTTGCCGGCGACAAGTAGTCTGACTATAAAGTGAGATATAATATATACTACGAGATACTCACGATTTTAAATATTAAACATTCATACATACATAGCTTCACGCTGTATCCCGCATATAGCAGGCTAGGCAGAGGGAACCTAGTGTTAAAACACTCCGGTCCCCACTTTCCGCCGACTTGAGGTATTGTGTGTTGAGTGGTGGAACTCAACGCCGCGCTTTATCTTGTTACCAAACCCAGGAAATGAAAAATTCCATTTCCTGGAGTGGGTATTGAACCCACATTCTGTCGCGCTTACAGTCGCATGCTTGTGCCTCTGCGCCACAGCAGGCGTTTAGATATTAGATTTAGAGTGGCTGCTATGTACATAGGTAGATTATATGTGCCTATAAGCTTAAATATTATTTAATACGAAATAAAATTATTCGATAAATAATGACAAACAGAGTGTCCAAACACTAAGTTCCCTGATTATCAAGAGATATTTGTTTAAAAACAATATTCGATTGATAAAAGGCCCGGAGTGCGCACAACGCGGAGTGTCTTAACACTTGGTTTCCTCTATCAGACATTTTTTTTGGTAAATAAAAGCAATAAAAAGGTAAGCAGCGAATATTGTCTTAACACTAAGTTTTCTCCGGACCATAGAGATTTTATATTTTTAAAAAATATTCGATAAATAACACTTTGACGAACGGAGTGTCCTAAACTTACTAGTTCTCTCTGACTACTCTGATATATATAAAAGCATGGGAAATTGTTTTTATTTGATAAATCAGTGAATTAAAAATAATAGCTCCTCTACTCCATGTTTTTAAAATGTAAAGTAGCGCCACTGGACGTATTAGTCCGTGGCTTTGTTGAAAAATTGTAATATCAAAGAATGGCGTATAAGAGGCGAGATATTGCGAGTTTTGTACTTTTAACATATAGTAGGAAACATATTTAAATATTTTCACGCCGAAATTCATCTCGTTTGACGTTTCTGGGTTTATAGTTTTGTAGGGCATAAAGGAAAGTAATAAAATTTTCATATAAAACTCAGATCTATTGCTCGAACCCTTTTGATATAAAAGTAAGCCGCTGTTTAATATTAATCTTAATCAATTCTATCTCGGAAGCTGTTGACTGTTATTGAAATTGATTTTGACTGTTTTTGACCGAGTTCAAAATAAAGAAGAGGTTCCCAATTCTATTTTTTTTACGCTGTATCCCGCATATAGCAGGGTAGGCTTTAGGACGAGGGATCCTAGTGTTAAGACACTTCATTCCCCACTTTCCGCCGAATTGAGGCATTGCGTCCGGCGTGGCGTAACTCAACGCCGCGCTTTGCCTTGTTACCAAACCTAGGAAATGAAAAATTCCATTTTCTGGAGTGGAAATCGAACCCACAACCTGTCGCGTTTACAGTCACACGCTTGTGCCACTGCGCCACGACAGGCGTTTTTAATGATTCTTTTTTATATAATAGATTCATGAGCTAGAGCTATAGAGCTCTTTCAAATTTAGTGAATATCTGACTAACAGTTTTTGAGTTATTCGTAATAATTTACTTTTAAGTTTATTTATTAAAAGTCGATTTACTTTTTCTGTAAAAATATAATTATATTATAATTTATAAACATAATATTTGTCTTTGCGTTTGAGAATAAATTGCTTAACATTAAATGGATTCACTAGGCATAGCACAGCATTGTTGGTACCGAGGTCATTCTGATGCCAAGAGAGGAGCTCGGTACAGTATTTGAGACTTGCCACCCAAATGTAACCCTAAGGGGCCCTTCAAAGTGTGTATGTTCTCCTTACTATCCTTAGCCCCTCTCTCTCTTACTAAATTTACAAAGATCCTACTAACGTGGCCTTTGAAATGGAACACTGGGACCCATAATTGTATTATTTCTTTTTCAAGAGTCATTTAACTCAATAAACCAAAAAATGTACATAAAAAACGTTACACATAACTATGAAAAAGGTAAACATTACTACTCATTTTAGATACAATTTAAATATTCATAGTTGCTCCCATCTTCTATATGGTAAGCTTGGGGAGAAACGTAATATCATATTACTATACTTTTCCGAGGAAATTTCTAGAATGATAACGTTGGTACAAAATGTTTATGTATTTCCTGCATCAAATGTGTACAGATCAAATTTTATTATATTTACTGTTTGGTCTGCTTGGAAGCAAATGTGTGATAAAAGCAAAGAGTTTGAATCTTTCTCCCGTATAGTCGGTTAGGCAGAGAGAGCTTAGTGTATTAACACTCCGTTCTCAGCTTTCCGTAAGTGAACGAAACGTTGTGTGTTGTATATTGGAACACAACACTGTGATTTGTGTTATTAGAGTGGGAAAATGATTTTTTAAAACTTCACGCTGTATCCCGTATATAGCAACGTAGGCAGAGGGAACCTGAGAACCTAGTGCTAAGACACTCCGTTCTCTTACAACATTTCCGTTTCCCACTTTCCGCCGAATTGAGGCATTGCATGCTGACTGGCGGAATTCAACGCCGCGCTTTGCCTTGCTACCAAACCCAGGAAATGAAAATACTAACATTTCTTGGAGTGGGAATCGAACCTACAACCTGTCACGTTTGTGCCTCCGCTTGAACTTCCGCCACTCAACACGCAATGCCTCAATTCGGCGGAAAGTGGGAAACGGAATTGTTGTACGAGAACGGAGTGGCTTAACACTAGGTTCTCTGGTTCCCTCTACCTACCCTGCTATATGCGGGATACAGCGTGAAGTTAAAAAAAAAAAAGAAAAGAAAAAGTATATACTTTACATAGGATGTAGTTCTCATAAAAATCACTGTATCTTTTAAAAGTGCTCCACTACTAAATTAGAGGGAGCTTCCTTGTCGCAGTGAACGCATAATTTCCTCGACGTTTTTTCTGCGCGGTCTAAAGGGCACTTTGTCAAACCTATTAGTCTTCATTTTTCTCGCTCTGAAACATTCAAGGCAAGTAATGTAACTTACATTGCAATTTTTAAAGCTTTGGAACGGAATAAATAATGTAAGGCGTGCACTTTTTTGCTTTTAAACGTTTAATTAGAATATTTTTTTACTTTCTTTTAGTTGAGAAATTTTTCTTTACGCTGATATATTCAGTTCTCATTTCCAGTCTGTTAGACAAACTAAAGTGTTCTCTGTTGTCAAATATTTTAACAAAATATTTTATAGGGAGCAGTGAATGTGGAAAACAGTAAATTATCATAAACTCTCAGAGAGAAGCACGCAATGCCTCAATTCGACGGAAAGTAGGGAAAGGAGTGTCTTAACACTAGGTTCTCTCTGCCTACCCTGCTACAATGTTTTTTTCTGAAGGCCACTCAAGATTCCACTAGGATAGAAGTGCAAATTGTAAAAATAAGTAATATTGAGTAACATGAAGTGGTATTAAGTAATTTTAAGTAATGTTAAGTAACGTTAAGTAATGTTAAGTAATATTAAGTATTATTAGTTATAATAAGTAAAAAAAATATATTAAGTAGCTAACTAAAACGCTTGCGACTCTCTTTGGAAAAAAAAAACCTTATTTCCTAAGCTTAGTTAAGTGATATGAAAATATAGTGAAAGTTGACAAAAATTACGGACCACGTGTCCTTAGTGATCAGAATATATATATATATATATATATATATATATATATATATATATATATAAACTAAAACGTTTGAGGTCGTCAAATCTTATTATTATAATTCGGCAAACGTAATCCGTTGTTGAAACTTAGTCACCAAGTTTTCTGCTACGAATTAAGGAGATTACGCGTGTTAAGGCAAAGTCACTAATGGTCGAGACGCACAATAAATTTTGTTACACCGACCAACTTTGTGGGTGAACGTGATGCAAAAGTTTCCACATCGACGTGAACATCGCTAACATGATATATGATTACCATACTCTTATGACTTAAAGCTCAAATGTTAATACAGTATACATTTAACTCCATTATAGATACTATAAAATACCCGTGAAGCAAAAAATTTGGATCGCTTTTTACGAAAATGATGCTGACGGAGGAGCATGAAATTTGGCACACTTATAGTTTATATAGAGAAGGAGTGCAGAATACTAATATTTTTTTAAAATAATGCATAAAAACTATATTAAATTAATAAAATAAATGTTACTCAAACTATCATGGCTTGACAGTTGATATCCTTGTTTATATATAGTTATAAATACGTTGCTAGACAACGCGTTGTTAACGCGTCAACGTGGACACTAGTAGTTGTACATAGCACTGTTATATATTCACACGTGTAAGTTACGGGTTTAATTTAAATACGAAGGAATATTAAGACTTACTTAACTTCAAGCTTTAACCTTAGCAGGGTAGTCAGAGAAAACGGAGCGCCAAACGCTACGGTCCCTGCATACCTCTTGCGCTTCGTCCACAGTCAATAACATCTTCATACATGCCCTCCTGATGATCCTCATACTTTTTACGTGACCTTCCTCCAGTATCATATGATACTATATATATATATATACCTGTATGAAAGCATCTCCATATATAATACATCCAATAGAACTTATTTGAGGTAGTTTACCTGTAACCACGGATTACTGAAAAGAGTTCAAAACGTCGGGTTTCCAAAAATATATTTTCGAATACTAAAATATACGCAATTAATCCGGTTAAAATAGCTTCATTTAATTGTGTAATAATTGGGAATGGGAATGGGAATGGTAATGGGAATTGGGATATGTTCTAAGTTAATATTTCGTTACATCATAATTTTTACATGTTATTAGCTTATCGTAGGTAAAACAATATTTTGGGTTTTAAACTGGTTTCAGTTTGGTTTTTCCTAAAATAAAACTTTTAGACAAAATAAATCAAAAGAAATATAAATTATTCTATATATAAAAGCAAATGTGTATGTGAAGTTTCGATAACGTCCGGTGCAGCTGTTTCCGGGATTAGCTCGAAAAATAGGGAGAAAAAGTTAAAAATTCTAAAACGTATATTGGTATGGTATACTTACCATAAAACGAAAACATTTATATTATCTATTAAGCAAATTTTGGTTTTAAATTAATCGAATTTTCTTACAAAGTCATGATTATTTGTAATCGTCACTCGAACTAGAAGTGTATTCAATTTAATTTTCTATCTAATATATTTTGCTTGCAAAATTACTAAACGTAGTAACAAATACGACAACAAAAGCTTGTAAGGAAACACAATTACAGAAATTAAATCCACAAAGGTGGACTTATGTCTGGAAAAAATCTCTTCCACCCGTTCTTTGAAAGTGGGTGAAAAATATTTAAATAAAATACAAATAGAAGTATGGACTTTAAATTTCTAATGTCTGAAATCGAGACATTGCCTGTTGAGTGACGAAATTAAACACCGCGCTTTATCTTACCACAACGGAGAATTGAAAATAGGTTAAGTTTAATGGATTGACGCCTGTCGTGGCGCAGAGGCACAAGCGTGCGAGTGTAAACGCGACAGGTTGTGGGTTCGATTTCAACTCCAGGAAATGTAAAATTTAGTATTTTTATTCCTTGGGTTTGGTAACAACGCAAAGCGCGGCGTTGAGTTCCGCCACTCAACACGCAATGCCTCAATTTGGCGGAAAGTGGGGAACGGAAATGTTGAAAGAGAATGGAGAGTCTTAACAAAGGTTCTCTGGTTCCCTCTGCCTATCCCGCTATATACGGGATACAGCATGAAGTCAAAAAATAAATAAATAAAAAAAGGTAAGTTTAATTTTTCCCCTCAGTGAAAATCGAAACCACAACCCATCACATTTGCAATGAGAGGGTATCCCACTACACCACGATGGCCTATTTAATAAAAAAATAATTTATTTTATTGTATTTAATAATTTTACATCAAAATACAGTATTAAAAATTTATTGTCACGGAATTTTATAATTTAAAACTTTCGTTTAAATGTCCTTTAAGTTAACATTTAACGTTGAAATCTGGCACTATCTTGATATACGACCTCGGAAGTGGTAACCCTAGACATTGCTCGATAAGAATTTTAAAACTTTGTAAAAATGCTTTCAAAAATTATAATATTTAAAATTTTTAATCATAAAGTTGACGTCATTGTGACGCAATAGTACATGTTATTATTATACATTAGATTGTGTTAGCTTCACGCTGTATCCCGCACATAGTAGGTTAGGCAAAGGGAACCTGAGAACCTAGTGTTGAGACACTCCTACCTACATGCCTAACTTCACGCTTTATCCTAGCGGGGGAGTTAAGACACTCCGTTCTTTTAAAATTTCTGTTCCCCACTTTCCGCCAAATTGAGGCATTGCCAGCTGCCCGGCGGAACTCTTTGCCTTGCCTTGCTTCGCCTTGTTACCAGAACGAGGAATTAAAATTTTTCAATATTATTTTTTATAAATATATAATATTTTTATTCCCTGGACTGGAATTTGAACTCACAATCGAGTTTATACTCACACGCTTGAGTCTGCGTCACTACTGGCCTCATATACATAAGTTGTAGGTTCGAATTCAAATTTAAAAAAATTAAAACACAAACGTCTGTCATGGTGCAGAGGCACAAGCGTGCGACTGTAAACGCGACAAGTTGTGGGTTCGATTCCCACTCCAGGAAATGTAAAATTCAGTGTTTTCATTTCTTGGGTTTGGTAACAAGGCAAAGCGCAGCGTTGAGTTCCTAGCGTTAAGACACTCCATTCTCTTTCAACAATTCCGTTCCCCACTTACCGCCGAATTGAGGCAATGCGTGCTGAGTGGCGGAACTCAACGCCGCGCTTCGCCTTGTTACCAAACCCAGGAAATGTAAATATAAAGTTTAGTATTTTCAGAACAACATATAAGCTACAATTTATACAAAAATATAATCGATGCCATAAAATAGATAATTGAAGTAATTTATATTATCACAGTTCAGACGCGTGTCATTGCACGCTATGGGTATAGGCTTCCACTCAAGGGATTCTTTATAATTTAAATAAAAAGTCCTAAGTCTGCTGGGAAAAAAATAATTTGATATTATCGCCGTTTTTTATAAGTTTGTGGACGCAATGGGAGGAGTTGAATGAAAGATAACCGACTTCAAATGAAATGCACTAAAAACTACAATTATTACGAATAACTCAAAAACTATTTGTCAGATATTAACTAACGCCTGTCGTGGCGCAGAGGCACAAGTGTGCGACTGTAAATGCGACAGGTTGTGGATTCGATTTCCACTCCAGGAAATGTAAAATTTTGTATTTTGTCTTAACACTAGGTTCCCTCTGCCTAAACTGCTATATGCGAGATACAGCGTGAAGTTAAAAAAAAAGGAAATATTAACATTAATTAAAACTTAGCCAAAGTTTGCACATAACGGACCTGTTTAGAATAATGTGCTCTCAAACTAAAGTCGATTCAGTTATCTTTCGGCGCTTAGTGACCACTCGTCCTACTTTCCTTTCCCCGGAAAGGGTTTTGCTGTTTGTAATTAGATTACAGAATTAGTCAAAAGTTTCTTTTTTTTTTACTAAATTGCGGGAACGTGAACAAAAAATCTCCCCAAATTAATGGAAAAGACAATCCTTTTTACAATTTACATACAAATTGTTTTCTATGTAAATTATAAACCACTTCGGCTTGGTTTGCTTGATTTTTTTTTGGCTGGTTAAAAAATAAATAGTTTCATGCCTTTTTTGGATAGCAAGGTAGCCAAAGAAAATTTAGTGCCCAGACACTCCATTTGCGGGTATCTACCCGAATTCAAGACACTGCGTGTTAAGTGTCAGGACTCAACGCCGCGCGTTTCTTTGTTTTGAATGAAAATAGTTTAAATATAATGATTGACAATATAATCAATATACCTGTCATGCGACTGTAAACGCAACAGGTTGTGAGTTCCATTCCCACTCCAGGAAATGACGTTTTTTTCATTTTCTGAGTTTCGTAACAAGACAAAGCGCGGTGTTGAGTTCCACCACTCAGCACGCAATGCCTCAATCCGGCGGAAAGCGGGGAACGGAATTGTTAAAAGTGAGTAGTGTCTTCACACTAGGTTCTCAAGCTCCCTCTGTGTACCCTGCTATATGCGGGATACAGCGTGATACTAAAAAAAAATCATTTTCCCGAACAGCACGCAATGCCTCAATTCGCCGAAAAGTTGGAAACGGAGTGTCTTAACACTAAGTTCTCAGGTTCCCTCTGCCTACCCTGTTACATGCATACAAGCTAAAAAAATGGGAATCGAACCCACAACGAACCGTGGTTTCACGATGACCTCAATATAAAATTTAATTTAAATTTTAAATGATATACAAATTATTCAACGCAATTAGCAATTTCAATAACAACCAACGCATAGTTAAAACAACCTACATTTCGACGTATTCTTGAATTTTCCTCATAAATTATAAATACTTAATATTTTATCCTCTAAGAATTTGTAAATGAGCTTCAAAGTACGTTAAATTTACATAAAACCACCGGTTTGTAGGCCTTTATTCGTGATAAGATTTAAGCTACTTGAGCCTGATATGGGAACGTAACGTAGCTAATGTTTGCACCACACGCGATATCATTCGACCTTCTTCATTACGTTTCTTGTCCTAGGAACTATAATTATAAGTATGGAAATTAATAATAGAGTAAAAATTTAGTTGTTAATCACTGATTTTGAATCACGCACTTTACTTTGTAGTAAATAATAAGTTGAAAGCAAGTCATCTATGCCATGTTCAAGATCTGCCAATGTTATGTCAATTTTTTTTAATTCAAAAGGCCGTCGTAATGCAGGATAGGAGGAGTAGGATAGGATCGAACTGTAAACATGATTGGTTGTTGGTTCGCTCACCTCTCTCTCTCAAACGACAAAGAACAATTATATTTAAATTATTTTCATTTCCTCGGTCGTAAGATAAGATATTCCGCATTCAATTCCGCTACTTCATAAAGCAAAGCAACTTTACGCTTTATCGCGCACGGCAGAGTTGTCAGAGAGTCTTGTTTCAAGACACTCCGTTCGCGATTTTCCGTTTTCCGGTTTCGAGATGTTTTTAGAGTAACAGAGTTTAACGCCGCGCTTTGTTACTAGAGCCGAGAAATTAACATAATTCACGTATAATAATTCCCCCGAGTGGAAATCGAACCTACAAGCAATGGCGTTTACAGTCACAGTACAGACGCTGTCTCACTATGCATCGATGGTCGAAATGTCGAGATCGGAGTGTCTTATTACTAGGTTCTCTCTCACTAAATACTGATACCA
>JAKGSA010001872.1:0-16897 GCA_033558755.1 Philaethria dido | reverse complement strand
TATATATATATATATATATATATATATATATATATATATATATATATTACATTATGTATTTAATTTATATATGTATATGTTTGTTTATACTTGTGTGTATATACATTTTTAACTCTTCCTCTCATACCCATAGTTTGACTGGAAGAAATTTCTATTAGAAATAAGACCAACCAACTGTTTTGTGCCAACAATACTGTTTGCACTATATTCATTGTTCTTACAAAGTGCAATAAAGAATATATATACCATTTCTATAATATTTCAATTCTAACTAACCTTCTTGTATCTTTAATAAATGTGGTGAGTTTCAATAAGCGTTATTGTTTGTCGGGTGTCACATTCAAAATTACGTAGCCTCGGTTTAATGGAGTATAAATTGCTGTGTATCCGATATGGCTGTTTGCTTTCATTTTATGTCTAATATTACTTGATGCTTTTAATATGGAAACACTGAAATATGTATTTTGTAATTATGAATTAATGATTTTGCCCTTTTTTCTTTTTAATTTGATTGTACATTAATGGATAATGGTTGGGTGGCTTAAATATTGATGGGTAAGGATTTTAATTTCTATTAATAAAAAATATACATAACTGATATGTTTGTATGGTGGGCCGAGAGAAACTATTGTCAAGATGCTCCATTTGTTTCCGCCTAACTTCAAGACAATGGGCGTCGAGTGGCAAAATTCAACTGATTAGTTCTAATAGAGTAAAAAATAAAAATAAAGAAAATATGATCATTCCCCCAAAAACGGATCGTATCCACAACCTTTAACTTTGTCAAATATTGTCCCACTTAGCCACGATTACGTAATTTATTAAGTTAAGAATTATAATAATATTTCATTATATAATTCAATTTTTTTTTTTTTCTTATGCCTTAAGGTTGCCTGGAAGAGATCGCTATTTTAGCGATAAGGTCGCCTATTGTATATCTAATCCTTGTGTGTATTTTCTATTTTATTTATTTTATGTGTGTACAATAAAGAGTTATAAATAAAAATAAATAAGGCTATACTCAGCGTCAAATATTTTAAAAAATCCTTTGTCCGGTACAAAGCGCGGAATTGGGCTATACCACCCCATATACTACGTTTATAGACAAAAAATATGTTAATAGAAAGAAAAAAGAGAAAGTATAGTATTTTTTTTTTAACTTCACGCTGTATCCCACATATAGCAGGGTAGGCAGAGGGAACCTGAGAACCTAGTTTTAAAACACTCTTTTCTCTCAACAATTGCGTTCCATACCTTTAGCTGAATTAAAGCATTGCGTACTGAGTGGCGGAACTCAACGCCGCGCTTTGCCTTATTACCAAACCCAGGAAATGAAAATAGTAAACTATTACATTTCCTGGAGTGGGAATCAAACCTTTAACCTGTTGCGCTTACAGACGCACACTTGTGCCTCTGCGTCACGAAAAGCCTATAGTAGTTTAGTAGAAATTCCTTAACATTCCATGGAATCACGGTCCGGGTGTCTTATCCTCAAAGCAATGCCTGGGACTTGCTTTAAAATATATCAACCCTCGCCTCTACTCTCCGAGCTCTCCTCTCTACCTATATTCTCAAACATGCGTTAAGTTAAAATAAAATGTTATTATTATGTTTACATAGTCATATGTACATAGCTTCAAGGAAGTCGACGCACGTACGTCTAACACGTAGAACACGTTCTGTACTCCCAAATGGCACGCTCACACCAAAATATATATTTCGTTGTATTATATTTCTCTTTAAAGCCTCTTTTCTATCTTTAATGTATATTTAAAAATGTATGCCACTTTATTTTGCTTAGAAAGCTATTTAGCTTGCGTCGGAGTGTATGTACAGTAGTGAATTTGTTTTAACGTGTTTGAAGTAAAAATGTGTAAGAAACATGCAATTTCAAGTAAAAAAATACATAATTTTTTTAACACGTTGACCGCCAATAAGATTTTGGTAAAATATCCAAAAAACGTTTGAATGATTTTAGGTTTAATTTACGATAATTAGTGGGAAAATAATTATTTTACTTGTATTGACATATTTTTTGAGGTGGTTTATTGTGTTTTTTGATGTGTCAGTCACCGGTGGTCGACGCGGCGCGATAGTAAAATATTACAGATAACGCCACGTCGGTCAACGCTGGGTGACACGGCGTTCAACGCAACGTGTTAAAGGTTTTGAACATATAATAGACATAATGATAATTTGTGTTATATTGGGTAACACACTAGGTAACAAAAACTTCTTCTGATCATCATCTTTTATCCCTAGCGAGGTAGTCAGAGAGAACGGAGCGCCAAACCCTACGGTCCCTGCATAATTTTTTTGCCTCGTCCACAATCTTTAACCTCTTCATACATGCCCTCTGGGGGATCCTTGCTTTTTACGTGACCTTCCTCCAGTATTATTCGTACTGTGTTCTCGAAGGTCAACCGAGGTCTTCTACCTGTCTTGCCGCTTAGATAAAGAAATCTTATGTGTCTTATATTGTGGCATTATAATAGTTAGACTTAAACTGAAGCTTACTTCGTTTGTGTAGCAAAATATTTAATAGTTATATTCTATAATTCATAGCTAAGCTCCTAAAAAGCGCAGATATTTATATATAAATCTTTATCGTTATTGAGTGTCTGACAGAACACCGCCGATACTACTGCGAATAGAAGGGGTGAAATTTGATACGAAGGTTGCTTGGTGACATTAGGACAGCACTGAGAGAGAATTTCACTAAAAAAAAATTATAAACGAAAAAATATATATTTTTTTTAGCTTCACGCAGTATTCCGCATGTAGCAGGGTAGGCAGAGGGAACCCGAGAACCAAGTATTAAGACACTCCGTTCTCCACTTTCTGCTGAATCGCTTTCTGTTGCTACCAAACCCACGAAATGAAAATGCTAAACTTTACATTTCCTGGAGCGGGAATCGAACCCACAACCTGTCGCGTTTACAGTCACTTGTGCCTCTGCACTACCACAGGCGTTCATGTACTCGTATATAACCACCAAAAATATACCTACATAAAGTAAAATTTCAAAATAAAATTCTCTACGCGCAACCCTTCTAATCTAACTATAAGCCTTTAAGTTAATTTTGTTCATAGCGTAATTAATAAAGTTCACAAGAGGTGTACCTACAGGTAACAGGTAATTGATTCGGGATATTCCACAAAGGCGTGTCCTCTCATTAATTTTGTTTAGCTCGTGCTTCCCACAAATAACGTTAATGTTGTTACAATACTGCCTATACCTATATATTGGACCTTAATAGATTATTTTGTTTATATTTATATTCATAATATATTATTTTACATGAAATAATGCTCCAGGAAATTATATATACATATATATTTTTGAATTTACGCTGTATCCCGCATATAGCAGTGTAGGCAGAGGGAAACCGAGAATCTAGTGTTAAAACACTCCGTTCTCTAAAGATTTCCGTTCCTCACTATCCGCCGAATTGCGTGCTAAGTGGTGAAACTCAATGCAGCGCTTTACCTTGTTACTAGACCTAGAAAATGAAAATACTGAATATTAATTGTTATAAATATTTAATATTTTTATTTCCTGGAGTGGGAATCGAACTCACAACCTGTCACATTTACAGTCACACGTTTGCGCCTCAGCGCCGTGACTGCCCTCTTTACTATATTTTATATTGAATAATTATCATTTTAACGTATCTTTTACTCTTTGAAGGTTACTGAGTGTCATAAATAACTCAACTCATTTATTATTGGTATCTAACAGAATGAAACGATTTTGATTTTTTTTTTTAACTTCACGCTGTATCCCGCATATAGCAGTGTAGGCAGAGGGAACCTGAGAACCGACGTGTTAAGACACTCCGTCCCCCACTTTCCGCCGAATTGAGGCATTGCGTGCTGTGTGGTGACTTTTTGAATTTTATAATAATTATATATATTTGCAGCTTCTTTACACTTTCCGCATAGTGGGGTCAGTCAGGGGTTGTCAGAGAGAAATTAGTGTGAAATCACTTCGCTTTCCGCTTTCCACCATCATCACATATATTAAATCATAGTTAGTAAGCAATAGTATTTCAAGTCCTAACTATTGCCTTTAGGTACATATAAATAAGGCCGTGATGATATAAATAATTGTATTGTAGCAATATTTGCCCGAGAAATCGATTCTGCATTCTAAAGCGTTCGTGACTATGGTCGCTCCTAGAATCGCTTGCGTAGAAATATAAAAAAATTAATGTATAATATGTCATACAAATAAGGATAATATTTAAAATTTAAAACGATTTTTTGTACAGAGAGACCATCGCGACGCAGACGAAACCTAAGTGGTATTTTTTCAGCTTTATGCTTTATCCCAGCAGAGTAAATGAAAATAATTTAGTGAAAAGATACTCCGTTTTCTTCCTATTCGATAGATAGTTATTCATACTTTCACGTCTTTGGCATTCTTCGATCAAATCACCGTGAATTAATCAATAATTAAAATCTTAACAAAATAAGCCAATTAACGCCTGTCGGGGCGCAGAGGCACAAGCGTGCGATTGTAAACGCGACAGGTTGTAGGTTCAATTCCCACTCCAGGTAATGGACGTTTTCATTTCCTGTGTTTGGTAACAAGGTAAAGCGCGGCGTTGAGTCTCGCTCAGCACTCACTCACTGAACCTCAATTCGGCGGAAAGTGGGGAACGGAGTGTCTTAATACTAGGTTCTCAGGTTCCCTCTGCCTACCCTGATATGTACGGGATACAGCGTGAAGTAAAAAAAAAAGAAAATAAAAAAACCGACTTTAAATAAAATGCACTAAAAAATACAAGTGACATTATTACGAATAACTCAAAAACTGTCAGATCACAACTAAATTTAAATGGGATCACATCGGAAGCTATCATATAAGAAAATAATCATCAAAATTGATTCACCCAATTAAAATTTACGCGGAGACACACATAATTATCAATCAAGACAATCGAATTGATAACCTTTTTTATCACTAAACATTTTGCAGCACTAAATAATAGTTCACTGGGTTTGGTAACAAGGCAAAGCGCGGCGTTGAGTTCCGCCACTCAGCACACAATGCCTCAATTCGGAGGAAGGTGGGGAACGGAGTGTCTTAACACTAGGTTCCCTCTGCGTGAAGTTCGGTATTCAATTTAATGATGTCGTTAATCATAGTATAGTATTTTCGTTAAAATTTAATTAACTTTTCGTTGTGTTTCGGCGAGTCACAAATTAATTTCGTTTGTTTTGTCTTGTCACATCCGCTTCAATGAAATAATTCTTAGAATTCGGTGCGCGACCCCTTAATGAGTTTTCTTATTAATACTGGAATTTCCATACTGTGTACAGAAAATATTTGTATGTACATATATAAAATTATACTTACGCTACAATAAATATTGCTTAAAACGTGAGGTTATCTTTTTAACCTTCTTCAAAAATAGGAGGGTGTTCTCGATTTGACTGTTTTCTTTTAAATGCATGAACTTTTATTAGAGAAACCAACTTTAATGATTCTTTTTGATATTATATCTAGTAATATAGTAATGAACTAGATATCACGAGTAGTTTATGAGTTATTCGTAATTATTACTTTTTAGTGCATATTTAAGTCGGTTTTCTTTTTTTTTTAAATTAAAATGAATAACGTTATAACTAGTACGTTAGATATAACTAAATTTATATGAGATCACATCAGAAGAACTAGCTATCATATAAAAAAAACTCATCAAAATTGCTTTACCCAACAAAAAGTTACGCGGTAACATACAAGAATTTTTCTTTTTTTTTTTTAACTTCACGCTGTCTCCCATATATAGCAGGGTAGGCAGAGGGAACCTGAGAACCTAGTGTTAAGACACTCCGTTCTCTTTCAACAATTCCGTTCCCCACTTTCCGCCGAATTGAGGCATTGCGTGTTGAGTGGCGGAACTCAACGTCGCGCTTTGCCTTATTACCGAACCCAAGAAATGAAAATACTAAATTTTACATTTCCTGGAATGAGAATCGAACCCACAACCTGTCGCGTTCGCGTTTAATTATTCAAATCGGTTAAAAAGCGTGTTAATAATATCTTCCTTACATAACGCCTTAAGATAATACCTAATATCCACTTCCGTTAGGTTTCACCTAGCGAGAAACTAACCTCTGAGACCTAGACAAGCGACCTGGATTTACATTCTCAATTTACCAACCCGTCTATTTACTTTGCGTCTGCCACTACTGTGTGAAATAACATGATTCGCATATAGTTAAAGCAGCCTTGCCTTGTGTTGTATTAAATAATTTGAGATATAATTATCGTTCTTTTTTTTTTATTAAGATGGTTTTTTAGCTCGGTATGTATGCAAACTTTGAACTTGAATTTGACTTTGAAACGTCAGATTACTTCATTTTTAATTTTTGCATACATATCAAGGATCGATGACAATGTTTTGTTTTTTTTAACTTTACGTTGTATCACGCATATAGCAGGGTAGGCAGAGGGAACCAGAGTATCTAGTGTTAAGACACTCCATTCTCTTTCAACAATTCCGTTCTCCACTTTCCGCCGAATTGGGGCATTGTGTGTTGAGTGGCGGAACTCAACGCCGCGCTTTGCCTTGCTACCAAACCCAAGAAATGAAAATACTAAATTTTACATTTCCTGGAGTGGGGATCGAACCCACAACCTGTCGCATGCTTGTGCCTCTGCGCCACGACAGACGATGACAATGTAAATATATGAAAAAAAAACAAACTAAAACATACCCCTATAAAGAATCCAATAAAAAAAAGAAATAATAAAAAGATAATTTTTAACTAATATTGATACTTTACCTCACGCTCTATATATATAAAAAAAGTGTTTTTTTTTTTTTTTACAATTTTATCAAAAACGTGTATTTTTAATTCTTTTTAATTTCACATTATGAAAATTGAAGTTATAAATTTAACACGTGGATTTGGAAAAAAAATACAATTTTGTGCCTTTTGTCCACTATGGATACCTCAAAACATTATTTATGATTACTTTATTACTTTGTTAGTTCCTTAAATAAAAAATAAAAACAGCATTTTTTTTTAGAATTAAATTTTAATTTTTAATGAATCCAAATATATATTGTAATAAGGAAATTGTGCAAAATATTACTTCATTCCATTAGAAAAATCTTAGTATAAGCAAAAGGTAACTTGTATGATCAATACAAATAACTACATATATCACTAAATACGGGATGTATCCAAAAACCTCTCCATACTAGCCCTAGGCTTGGATTTCATGCCCCAGGGCGAGTGGCAGTTAATGCCAGCTTACTACGACATAATCCGTCTTGAATACTGCCATGTGTTTCCTTCCTTAATGGATCTTGTTGGAATGGCATGTAAGTTGTATTGGATTTCGATTCGAATTATAATAATATATGTTAGTATTTTTGTGATATCTTTTATATAACTGGAAAAAAGGCATGTTAGCAATCGCTATAACCATTTTTAGATACAGTCTTTAACGCCTGTCGTGGCGCAGAGGCTAAACCTGCGACTGAAAACGCGACAGGTTGTGGGTTCGATTCCTACTCCAGGAAATGAAACTTTTCATCTCCTGGGTTTGGTAACAAGGCAAAGCGGGGCGTTGAGTTCCGCCAAAAAAAAAAACAAGCTTGACAAAAATTTTAATGCAAAAAAACAATGTCGGCAAAAATTTGGATGACGAAAAAAACAAGGTCGAAACAAATTGAATGTCAAAAACAAGGTCGACAAAGAATTTGGATGACAAAGGAAGCTCTACAAAATCTGTAAGATATTCGCCTATACCTTGAAAACATAATATTTTCATCCAGCTCGGACTTATATAAACCGGCTTACCTAAAGATATCGGCTTACCTCCTTATTACGGCTTTCTAAAATATACCGGCTTACTATATAACATCTTCAGCTTTCACCACTGCCACCACTTCAATACATTGAACATATTTTGGATGAAAGAATAAAAAATTAAAAACCAAATCTTATTAAAATAAAATATGCAAGAAAATGCTCTTTTACAAAATAATTTGAAACTGGCACTTTTCGTCTTTTATTCGAACACTCAAACACTTACAACGGCTGTCTCACTTAAGTGACTTGTGATTGTTATTTCTCTTTGTTATATAAATAGTACTCGACGGAGGTAACATCAATAGGGGAGTTACGACGAACTCTTTCACAGTTTGTTTAGTGAAATTAAAAAAACCCGACTGGACTGAAGCAAATACAAATGGAATAGGCTATAAAAGCTAGTCCTAGGTTTGGTAGTAAGGCAAAGCGCGGCGTTGAGTTCCGCCACTCAGTACACAATTCAATTCGGCGGAAAGTGGGGAACGGAGTGTCTTAACACTAGGTTCCCCCTGCCTACCCTGCTACATGCGGGATACAGCGTGAAACTGTGTATAATTGTATAAATAAAAGTTAGTTATGTGTTATATATTTGAGATGTGCTAATTAAGTACTTTCATATGGTACCACACAAATTACCTATAAACGATTTTTTTGTTTTTATTCATGACGTAATTGCCTGTAGAGGGCGCCACATAAGAGTGACGTCATATATCTAAGAACACTTGGGGTATCAATACCTATCTAACGTCACTTAAATATATATATCGGTCCAGGGGTTTGGAAGATATGAGGTAGTAAAGAATATTATAAATATACACAATACGCGCGAAAAACATAACCCTCTTCTGACAGTCGGGTAAAAAGAACTCAAAAATTTAAACAAGGTTATAGTAAAAACACTAAGAAAGATATTCATATATAAAAGATTATTAGTATAGCTTAATCTATATTAATGAACCGTTCATTTCGTTTTAATTATAACAGTATTATCAATATTTAAATTAATTAACGAATTAAAGATGAATTTAGACGATTTGGTCAAGAAAAAGTTGGTGTTAAGTCATGTATCTTGACGTATTATATAACATCTCCGGTGAGAATGAGACAGAATTCTAATAAAAACCGAAAATCGACTTTAATACAACAAAGTATAACGAATAACTCAAAAACTACTTGTGAGATTTTAGTAAATTAAGTTAAATGGGACTATATTAGAAGCAATCATATAAAAAAATATTAAACTTGGTTCATACAGTAAAAATGGACTAAGAAAATACAACTATTACAAATAACTCATAAACTAGAAATCTCATTTTAACTATATTAAAATGTGATGTGGTCCATCAGAAGCACTAGCTGTCATATAAAAAAAATAGCACACACAGTTAAAAGTTATTCATTGACTCACATAAAAAACAATTCAATTGAAAACCTCCTCCTTTTTTGAAATCGGTTAAAAATATATATAGAAAGTATACATTATTTTAACACAGCAGTATTCGAAACTTGTAAAAACCCTACTGTAAGCGCCTGTCGTGGCGCAGAGGCACAAGAGTGCGACTGTAAATGCGGCAGGTTGTGGGTTCGATTCCCACTCCAGGAGAAGGTATTTTTAATTTCCTGGATTTGGTAACAAGGCAAAGCGCGGCGTTGAGTTCCGCCACTCAGCACGCAATGTCTCAATTCAGCGGAATGTGGGGAACGGAGTATCTTAACACTAAGTTCCTTACGCTGCTATATGCGGGATACAGCGTGAAGCTATGTAGGTATGTATGTTAAAAATCTACAATTCTTACAATATTTTAGCATTCATTTACAGCGAATATACAATATCTTACGAAGATTATCTAAGAAGTAATGGTCCGCATAATTAAATTATGATATTACGTAGATTTTAATTTAATCAGAGGAAGATAAGAAGCGAGCGGCAGATTAACTGATTATAAGGAAAATATATTTTGTGAGCTTCCTTGTAATATAGATATTGTATATGAAATTTTTACGCCCAATATACTTTAGTATTCAGTATTTTTTTAAAGATTGTTCTAAAATTATTCGCTATGGCAAGACAAAGCCTGTAACGCCTGTCGTGACACAGAGACGCTAGCGTGCGACTGTAAACGCGACAGTTTGTGGGTTCGATTGCCAGTCCAGGAAATGGCATTTTTCATTTCCTGGGTTTGGTAACAAGGCAAAGCGCGGCGTTGAGTTCCGCCACTCAGCACACAATGCCCTTATTCGGCGGAAAGTGGAGAACGGAGTGTCTTAACACTAGGTTCCCTCTGCCTACCCTGCTATATGCGGGATACAGCGTGAAGCTAAGTATGTATGTATGTCTGTATGCAAGCCAAAGCGCAGCGTTGAGGCTTACCTGAACCTTAACACGCAATGTCTTGCCTTTCGAAAGCGGCGAATAGAGTGTCGTGACACAATTTTCTCTCTGACTATGCGGGATGAAACGTGATGATACTTTTTTAAGAAGGAATTGTGGCACAGTGGTGCAGTTAACTTTAATGCAATTGTTCTGGGTTCGATTTTTACCCGGGAATAATAATATCTATTCCATTTTCATTTTCGAGAGGAAATGAAATGCCGAATAAGTTTTACTTGAACAAAGAGATCTGTTCAGATAAAATTTAGCTATAAATCATACATTTTAACAAAGTGATAATAGCGGTAAAGCTTTTTGTATACTATATCGATAATTAAGATTTTACCAAAAAAAAGGAAAGAAGAGCTACATCAAATAAAATGTACTTAGAAATAAAATGATTACCAAAAACTCAAAAACTGCTTGTTAGATCTTATCTATCATATAAAAAAAAGAATCATCAAAATCGACTCGCCCAGTAAAAGGTTATGGAATAATGCACATAAAAAATACAATCAAATTGTTAACTTCCTCCTTTTTGAACTAGATTAAAAATGATGCACATATTCTCTTTTACAAATGGTATCTACTATGAAAAATTGTTGTTTGAAAATATGAAATTTTATTAATTATCGTGTTCCAAATGCAAAAAGCTTTAAAACTCGATTTCCTGTTACATGTAACTGACTAGATGTTTATATTTTTCATATTTACATATGAAAAGGCGTCGTGGCGCAGTATGATATTGTTTGATTGTAAACATGATGATCATGTGTTCGATTTCCACGGGGTTGAGTTCCGCCATTCAATATTTTACCTTTTGAATTTCAAATAAAAGTTGAGAACTGTGTATATTAAATTTCTCTTCTCTCTCTCTCTCTCTGTCAACCAGTTATGCTAAAAAAGGCGTAAAATTATTGAAAACTGTAAGTAAAGAAGAAGTGGCATACTATTAGATAAATAACTTTAAGATAAAAACAATAAGAGGAACATTCTTAAAATAATTCCACCTTATCCTGGTCATTATGGCATTAACATGAGATTCATTCCATGTAAACATTGTATTATCAATGGATCCGGACACATGTGCCAATTTTCGCGTAAATCGGACGTCAAAATGTGTGTTAAAATAGAGCTACAAGCTTCTCTTACATTTAATGGATTGCTAGATTGAAACAGATGAAGTTAATAAAATCATGTTACATCGTCGTCGTTTCAGCCGTGCGACGCCCATTGCTGGACATAGGCCTCCCCCAAGGACTTCCATGACGATCGGTCTAGCGCCTCCCGCATCCAGCGGCTTCCGGCGATCTTGACCAGATCGTCGGTTCACCTGGTAGGGGGCCTGCCCACTGAGCGTCGTCCGGTTCGTGGTCGCCATTCGAGAACCTTTCCGCCCCAACGGCCATCGGTTCTCTTTGCTATGTGTCCCGCCCATTGCCACTTCAGCTGAGCAATTCTTCGAGCAATGTCAGTAACTTTTGTTCTCCTATGGACCTCTTCATTTCTGATTCGATCACGTAGGGAAATACCAAGCATATGACTATAGTAACTACTAACTACTTCTCTTGACACTTTGATGCAAGTATTTGTTAATTCAGATATATAATTGAAGATTGTCTTATTGTATTGTTATCCGCCATTCCAACAAGTTTATTAAGACTGTCACATAACACAAATGAAAATGAAAGGAACACTCTTAAAAACTATTTCCTTCTTATCCTGATAATTTTAGAATGGACATGAGGTTTATAACATGGAAACATTGAATTGTCATCGGATCCGGACACATGTACCCATTTTCAAACAAATTGGACGTCAAAATATGTGTCAAAATAGAGCTATAAGATTTGATTACATTTGATAAATTAATAGATTGAAACAGGTGAAGTTAATAAAAGCATGTTATATATGACTATAGTGACTACTAACTCCTTCTCTTGACATTCATACATACATACAGCTTCACGCTGTATCCCGCATATAGCAGGGAACCTAGTGTTAAGACACTCCGTTCCCCACTTTCCGCCGAATTGAGGCATTGCGTGCTGAGTGGCGGAACTCAACGCCGCGCTTTGCCTTGTTACAAAACCCCGGAAATGAAAAATTCCATTTCCTGGAGTGGGAATCGAACCCACAACCTATCTCGTTTACAGTCGCACACTTGTGCCTCTGCGCCACGACAGGCGTTCAGCTTCTCTTGACACTTTGATTTGAGTATTTGTTAATTCAGATACTTAATTGAAGATTGTCATCTCATTGTATTGTTATCCGCCATTCCAACAAGTTCATTATGACTGTCACATGATAATTACTACATAAAGCAACTACGTTCCCCGAGACTATGTATAAATATTAACTCTGTCAACCCTTCTAATAGCGAACCCTAACAACGAAGATTTCTGAGACATATTAAGCAAGATACATTCGTATATTCCGTTTACACGATGTTTGAAATATATAGATAACGTAGTTTAATTTAAAATTTGTGTAATTGCCTGTCGGGTTCAAAGGCACAAGCGTGCGACTGTAAACGCGACTGGTTGTGGGTTCGATTCCCACTCCAGGAAATTAATTTATTCATTAATATATATAATGGTAACATGTTGGATACAGCGTGAAACTATATATGTATGTGTGTTATTGCTTAGAAACGTATCACAACTTTAAAGAATTATGAAAGGAAACCACTAGATATTTATTAACAGAAAAAACTAATTAAATTTTTTAAGTTAAAATAAGGTTATCGTAGCACAGTCGGTCAGTGACTCTAAACACATCGTAGATTCGATCTCCACTTGGTAGAATTATATTTAAATTATTTTCATTTCTCCGTTTTGGTAAGACAAATCGCGGTGTTAAGTTACGTTAAGTCACTTAATACTTAGTGTTTCGAATTCAAAATCAAAATGTAGAATTAATGTTTTGACATTACTTTCTGTCTATCTGTGAAAAAAAAGTGAAAAACCAATATAATCTACCTAACAAATATGTAACTAGATTTTTTTTTGTTGAACATTAGAAATTTTATAAATATAAAATACATTTCACTTTTAATAATGTAATAAAGCTTACACAAAGTATAAGCTTTTATAAAAATTACAGTTTCCAAATTAACAAACATATATCTAATTCACTGTATATATATTAAATTAATATCGTAAGCCTGAAATGTAAACGGCATACAAATAAAGAGTAAACGTATGGGACACGAGATGAGAATTATTGGAAATAGTTTGTTGATATAATGAGTTTTGAACTAATTTAGTTAAGTTTTTATGACGATACTTGACGAAGTTGTATAACTTTATATTAACGGTACTGTATTTGATACTATATTAATTAATATCCCGTCATATGTTTATTAATTAGCTTTTACCCGCGGTTTTGTTTGCTTGATCTATGACTATTGTCCACATTACGGATTTTCAGAGGAAATTAGCTTATTTCACTCTAAAGCCTCCTAACATTTTTTTTAACTTCTCGCTGTATCCCGCATATAGCGGGGTAGGCAGAGCGAACCAGAGAATCTAGTGTTAAAACACTCCATTCTCTTCCAACATTTCCGTTTCCCACTTTCCGCCAAATTGAGGCATTGCGTGTTGAGTGGCGGAACTCAACGCACCCACACCCAACCCACTCACCACACACACACAACCTGTCGCGTTTTCAGTCCCACGCTTGTGGGAAATAACTTAATTTAATAATTATGATGACGGAAGATCTTAATCTTAAAAAAAAAATAAACCGATTTAAATGGGTTCAATCAGATGTAAATTATACGGTAACACAAAAAAAAAAACATCCCTTATAATGTTAGTGTAAAAATTTCTATCATATATAAACGTAATATATCTTAAGGCGTAAGTAATAATAAATGAAAGTAAAAATAAAAAAAAAATGTTTATTTAGTCATAAAGTGTACAAGTATTATGTGGGTGGATCGTAGGCGTCGTATTCTTCTAAGCAATACCTAATCTAATTAAGTCAAAAGTATATTGTTACATTATAAAATTAGACTGTCGCCTGTCGTGGCGCAGAGGCACAAGCGTGCGACTGTAAACGCGACAGGTTGTGGGTTCGATTCCCACTCCAAGAATGGAATTTTTCATTTCCTGGGTTTGGTAATAAGGCAAACCGCGGCGTTGAGTTCCGCCCCTCAGCACGCAATGCCTCAATGTGGCGGAAAGTGGGGAACGGATTTGTAGAAAGAGAACGGAGTGTCTTAACACTAGGTTCTCAGATTCCTTCTGCCTACCCTGCTATATGCGGGATACAGCGTGAAATAAAAAAAAAATTAAAAAAAAATAGTCAACAGCGAAGACTTAGTGACTGACAGACACGCTCAGACCAAACTCCTTTGCATGTCAAACTAATATTTGACATATAGGTTTCTTGGAGAGTGTAAGGAAATACTAGTAGAGCATTTCCTGAAATTACTACGGGTATGGGAAAATAATGGAATTTTATAGTCTTGGGGTCTGCCTCAATACTATGGTAGATGATAACGGAAATATGTCTTGAAGCCTACGTAAACGAGCTTGAAAACGATTTGCAAGTTTTAATCAGCTATATATAAAATAATTATTTGTAAATAATCATATTTATATACAAAAAAATAAAATTTAACAGTGTCCCCGTTGACATGGTAACAACGCGTTGTCTTTAGCAACGTCAATGGATGGCAAACCACGGCAGTATCTGGATTTTGTTAATATGATGTACTTTTTATGCATTATTTAAAAAAAGTGTTAGCATTCTGCACTCTTTCTCTATATAAACAATAAGTATGCCAAATTTCATGCTCCTCCGTCCGCGTAATTTTCGTAAAAAGGGGTCCAAAGGTTTTGTTTCACGTGTTTATACATAGATTTTCTCATATATTTATTTACGCAAGTGCTTAAAAAGATAAGTTCGAGTATCATTTGTGATATTCTTTCATAAAATATGAATTGTGGGCGTCTTTGACTATGATACAACCAATGACGAGGTAATAATATATTATAATGGCAACGACCTCAACTAATGAGGGCTATGTATTATATGTTGTATGTTATATTGTTGTTATATCAATTTGTTATTTGCTTTTTATTTATCTTTGTACTATATCTTCTTATGAGATAACAAGTAAAACTAACTATTTTGTACACAGTAGGACAGTCTTTGAATGTAAACGCGACTGGTTGTGGATCGATTCCCATTCCGGGGGAATAATCATATTTAAATTGTTGTTAGTTCTCTACCTGTCGTGGCGCAGAGGTACAAGCGTGTGACTGTAAACACGACAGGTTGTGAGTTTGATTCCCACTCCAGGAGTGGAAGTGGAATTTTTATTTCCTGGGTTTGGTAACAAGGCAAAGCGCGGCGTTGAGTTCCGCCAATCAGCACGCAATGCTTCAATTCGGCGGAAAGTGAGGAACGGAGTGTCTTAACACTAGGTTTCCTCTGCCTACCCTGCTATATGCGGGATACAGCGTGAAGTATATGTATGTATGTATGTATGTATGTAGGAAGCGTATGTATGTATGTAGTTCTCTACCATGGTAAGACAAAGCGCGGCGTTGCGTTGCGTTGCGAATTGCATGAAAAAACGGAGTGTCTTGACACTAGGTTCTCTTTGATTAACCTCGTAAAAGTTAAAAACTGATACGTACTAATATTTACTAGTGGGTTTATTACCGTAAAATATGAGTTAGCAACATGTATTTATTTCTTTTCTCTATGAACATTTTTTTTAGCCTCACGCTATACCCCGCACATAGCAGGGTAGGCAAAGGGAACCTGAGAACTTAGTGTTGAGATACTCCGTTCTCTTATGATCCGTTCCCCACTTCCTGCTAAATTTAAGCACTACATGTTGAGTGGCGGAACTCAACGCCGCGCTTTGCCTTGTCACTGGACCAAGGAAATGAAAATAATAAATTTTAAAATAAAAACAAATAATATGTAAAAATTCACATACATTAAATAAAAACAGTTTAAAATTAAATTAACATTCAAATTTATAACAGAAATCGTATGAAATAACATTATATATATACATATAAGTTACAAAAACAAATATGGCATCTCAAATTGATTATTCTTATATTTGTATAGGATTATCATTACAGTGGCGTTGCTTACTTTGGGTTCTAATATACACTTTATCTCTTAATTTATGGCGGTCCTTGGATACTACGGTCATTGTGCCTCTTCAATATATATAAAATATATACAATATTATATTCATACACAAAAGAATATTGTGATAGGGAAATACTACAATCTTATATATTTTTGTTATTATAGACACTTTATTTCAGTTTGTAGTGCGGCGTTGAGTTCCACCACTCGATATGTCTCAAATTTGGACATAATGTGAAACAAAATAGTAATAAGGCAAAGGGCGGCGTTGAGTTCCGCGTTGAGTTCCGCTCAGCATACAATGCCTCAATTAGGCGGATAATGGGAAACGGAGTGTCTTAACACTAGGTTCTCAGGTTCCCTCTGCCTACCCTGCTATGTGCGGGATACAGCGTGAAGCTATTAGTGTTATTGTAAACTTTACATAAGTTATCTTTATGAACGGAATTGTTGAAACGAAACGTAACGGAAATGTTAAAGTGAAACGGAGTGTCTTAACACTAGGTTATTTGGTTCCCCCAGCCTACCCTGCTACGTGCGGGATACAGAGTGAAGCTGAATAAA
>JAKGSA010001871.1:0-33368 GCA_033558755.1 Philaethria dido | reverse complement strand
TCTTGCCGGCTCTTCTCAGCAGAATTGCCTTCTGAGCCGGTGGTAGATTCCGTTAGGACTGACACTTCTGACATCTTTTCTAGATTGATTCAAAAATGCTTGTAATAGCCTATTTGAATAAAGAATATTTTGTTTTGATTTGATATGACGATTGCGGAATGTTTCTTGTCTCCTCTGAACAAGAATAGATGTAGAATGGGTCCTGTGACTATAGACTACAGTGAAGTTTGTTTTTCTATAATGTATTTTCATATATCATAACGCAATTATAAATTTATTGTTAAAATTGTTTCATTTATAATAAAAAAATAACAAAAACAGGAAACAGACTCAAAGAAAATGCACTAAAAAGTGAAATTATTACCTAACTTAACTTACATTAAATAGGACTACGTCCCCAATTTCAATTCGTCCAATTCGGCGGAAAGTGGGGAACGGAGTGTCGTAACACTAGGTTCTCAGGTTGCCTCTGCCTACCCTGCTATATGCGGGATACAGCGTGAAGCTAAAAAAAAGGACTACGTCAATATCACTAGCAATCATTAGAAAAACAATTTACAATATTATTATTATTATTATTTAATACTTTATTACACCAACAAAAATATAAATACACAATGAAATTAAACAAAGACAAGAAGAGAAAACAGTTTAGTGTAAAGGCGGCCTTATCACCACAGGTGATCTCTTCCAGGCAACCCCACTAAAAGTTAGAACACAATACAAAAAGATATGGGTTGGTGTACAAATGATTAATATATTTACTTAGAATAATAAACTTACATAGACAATATATTTTAAAAATGTATACATATAACTCTTATAGGGAAAGAAAGTAGTCTTTGAGACGACGCTTAAAAATAAGTACTGAGCGAGACTCACGTATTTCCCGCGGTAGACTATTCCATAGGGTTGCAGCTTTGACTGTAAAGGAGTCGCCATAGGTATGTGTGTGACTGAATGGCAGTTCTAGTTTATTGTCACTTGTATTTTTTTAAAGTGATTTTTTTTTGAATTGGTGTAATGTGCCTTGTAATGTAACGTAAAAGCAACACTAAAAAGAGATAAACATACATACGTTTATAGGAAAAAGTTTGGAGAAGTGACGATACAAAATTTGAAAATAACTTTATATTTCATATTTATTATAACTATCTATTTATTATATAGGTATTTTATTTTATTTATTTTTGTTACGAGGAAACACCTGTCGTGGCGCAGAGGCACACGCGTGCGACTGTAAACGCGAAAAGCTGTGGGTTCGAGTCCTACTCCAGGAAATGTAAAAGTTTAGTGTTTTCATTTCCTGGTTTTGGTAACAAGGAAAAGCGAGGCGTTGAGTTCCGCCACTTAGCACGCTATGGTTTAATTCGACTTTAATATACGATAAGTTTGGATCTCAAACGTTTACCTCCCACGAACTTATAAGGCAGAAGTTATATACTTAAAACATTAATAAGTAACACTGAGCATTGAGTATAGAAAAATACCACTAAGCACTGATTGTGATAAACTGTCCCTGAAAAGCTAAAGAAGCGGCTTTTTTAGTATTCCCGCAATCCTACTCTTGTTAGGTTATTTTCCATCTATCTTACAATATTTACAATTTCCATCAAAACATTCTAATTTATTTAATATGCTGAAATAAGAATATTATTTATGCCATAGTTAATTAATATTATTTTAATAATAGAATTATTCAAATAATGAATCCTTGAGAAAGGACATAATCGACATTAGGGATCTTTAAATAACTCTCTCGTAAAGTTGTGTTTTTACACTTGTACCAGACGAAGTATACGAAGGACCCATCATCATACACATAAATGATAAATATATTGAATTGTTAGTAATAATCAAGCTTTAATGTTAGTATTTTCATTTCCTGGGTTTGGTAACAAGGCAAAGCGCGGCGTTGAGTTCCGCCACTCAACACGCAATGCCTCAATTTCGCAATGGCCGAAAGTGGGGAACGGAATTGTTGTAAGAGAACGGAGTGTCTTAACACTTGGTTCTCAGGTTCCCTCTGCTACCCTGCTATATGTGGGATACAGCGTGTAGTTAAAAAAAATAACAAGCTTTATTAGGCAAGATACGTACATGCGTATGAAAACACGTTGCTATGTTTGTACAACTAAGCTGAAGCATATAGATTCAGTCACGTAGATGGAAAAAATCCTGCTCTTTCATAGAATAATAAACTATTTTTTTTTTTTACACGTTTGTATAAATGTACAAGCAAATAACATATAACATTATTTTTGTTTTCAATTTTTTTACCGATTTCGCAAAAAAAGGTTTTCAATGGTACTTTTTTTGTATGTGTGTTACCACATAACTTTTCACAGAATTGAATTTTGATTATTTTTTTTATACAGTAGCTAGTGTTGTGATGTTATCTGATGTATAACGTCTGCGATCATGACCGCGAGCTACTGTAAATTAAACAAAAGTCTTTTTTTTATCTTCACGCTGTATCACAGGGTAGGCAGAGGGAATCTGAGAGCCTAGTGTTAAGACACTCTATTCTCTTTCAACAAATCCGTTCCCCACTTTCCGCCATTGAGGCATTGCGTGCTGAGGGGCGAAAATTCCAATTCCTGGAGTGAAAATCGAACCCACAACCTGTCGCGCTTACAGTCACACGCTTGTGCCTCTGCGCCACGACAGGCGTTATTCAAAGGCAAAGGTTATTCGTCTGTTTAAATGTGAACCAGTTACCAGTTATCATATTAAGGTACACATGTACCTTAGGTTCCTTAGGTATATACGTAAGGTATACATATTAAAATAAAGGTAACATATTAGCATACATTAGAATTCAAGAAGATATTTAAAAGGCAAGTCTCAATTTTACTGTTTTTTCATTATTTCTAACGACTGTTCTTCGCATAGATTTTAGCACATATATTTTCGTAAACGA
Source organism: Philaethria dido (assembly GCA_033558755.1). Classification (NCBI taxonomy): domain Eukaryota; kingdom Metazoa; phylum Arthropoda; class Insecta; order Lepidoptera; family Nymphalidae; genus Philaethria; species Philaethria dido. The sequence continues at coordinate 30,445 of JAKGSA010001871.1, read as the reverse complement.
CTTATAATTGCTATCTCTTTGCCAGCTAATAGGGAGTATAAAAATAAAGTATCATTTACAGGTCATTTGCGAATACCATGACTCAATAGAGTTTCCATAATAAATATGATATTTATCTAAAATAATGACAATAACATGTTACCTACATACATTTATAAACAAAATGCGAAATTTTAATAAAACGTTACAACAGTATCTATATTTATTAATACGTGAAGCAAAAACTTTGTACCCCTTTTTTACGAAAATTACGCGGACGGAGGTGCCGGAAACTTGGCACACTTATAGTTTATATAGCGAAAGAGTGATGAATAATAATATCTATTTAAAATAATGGATAAAAAATGTATTAAATTAATAAAATAAATCTTACACATACATGCATGTTTATAAGTGACATGTTGCTAAGCAACGCGTTAGTAACGCGTGAACGGGGATACTAACTTTAAGAAATATGTGTAGCTATACACTATTTGTGAGTATAAATCCCAACGGAGGGAATATTTGTAACCTATAAGTACTTATATTCTCAATTCGGTATAATCATGGTACAGTGTTAAGATCTATTGATCAAAATAATTTAAAATGATAATGATTTTAGTTTTTCTCTCCCTAAAATTTTTCTGTAGATTTTTATGTCTAACATAGACAACATTTTGTTGTTTTTAGGCTTCTGATTATATTAAACATATGCTTAAACAAATTTAGTTCGCATCATGTGGAAATTCTACATGTATATATATGTTTTGTATGTGTAATATATTTTAAACGAAGACGGACTTAACTTGTTGTTTTATCTTTCTTTATTTTTTCCTAGATTCTTGTAAATTTATTAAGCCTTTTTTCAATAGTTTATATCCTGCATCATTGAACTACAAAGTGTACCACATAGGTGTACCCTTCATTAGTTCTGAAAAGTATCAATTTTAATGAGCGACAGAATTCCACATCAAATTTCTGTAATCCAAAGTAAATAATAACTACTGGATACTAGGTTTACGAAAACGGAAAAAGAATATTTATTGAAAACAAATTCTTTGAAATCAATATATTATCATGAAGTTTTCTTAGGTGTTCAGAAGGTTCGTCACTCCGACGAAACCGAGCCACTATCCATGTCAAGAGACGAGGCCATAAATATCTAGTATGTTCCGGTTCGATGGCATGCAAGCCAGATTTTCCCCCTTTTTCCACCCATCCACTTTCCCCAAAATGTGGTGGTTCCTGATGAGTGGACTACTACATTGTCCCACTTCCATCAGTATCCTCTGGGTTGCGGCGGCATCTACAACATCTCTCGTGTTGTGAATGTCTATGGAGCAGTGGATGTGCCACTTACCATCAGGTGGTCCTTCTGCTCGTTTGCCAAATCCGTTATCAATAAAAAAAAAAAAAAGTTAAAAGTATTATTTATAATAATTATAGCTTTCAAATTAAGACCGAAATATTGTAAGTAGAATATCATATTATAATCAACTTAACGTCTCTTATACCACCTGTTATCATCCGTAAATAATTAAAAAATTTTATCAAAAGAAGACCATTTTATTTGAAGTCGCTTTCCTTTTTTTATTAAAATTAATTTTTAATTATAAACATTATATAGCCTTATTACCATAAAACTGTTTTCTTTTATTTTTAGCTTCACGCTGTATCCGCACATAGCAGGGTAAGCAGGGTGAACCAGAGAACCTAGTGTTAAGACACTCCGTTCTTTTTTAACATTTCCGTTCGCCTGTTTAGGCGCAGAGGCGTGAAACTGTAAACCCGATAGGTTTTGTGTTCGATTCCCACACCACGAATAGAAAATATTAAATAATATTTAGTATTTTCATTCCCTCGCTCTAGCAACAAGGCAAAGCGTCATTGAGTTCCGCCACTCAGCACGCAATGCCTTAATTCGGCGGAAAGTGGGGAATGTGAAAATGAAAAATTCTTTTTGTTTACAATCAAGCACCATAAATTCATAAACAAGGAGGTTACACAACAAAATGGCGACATCTATCATTAATGCAATATATAACATGACACTCTGAATTTACAGCGTGCGGGACCCAAAAAATAAATTTTCTCAGTCAAATATTTACGCAATTTGCATTCCATTAGACGTTACGCTCGCTTGTCTAAATATTTCGTGAATTGAGACATAAATAATAACCTTTGATTATGTTTTCATTACAACATTATTCATGGTTGAATGAAATATTAAATACCGCGCGGAATTCATTCAATTGAATAGGTATTTCATAGGTTTTGTTTGTTTCGCGTTATATAAACGTAACAATTATTTCGTAATCAGTTTTTCGTTTATTGCTTATTTGTTTTTATTCTAGTAATATAAATAAGCTATTGATACACAGTTAGACAGCGTCTGACTGTAACACGGGTGGTCATAGGTTCTATTCCACTCGAAGAAATTATTGTATTTAATTAATTATTTTCATTTCTTCGTTCTGATAATACGGGGCCTAAGACTCCGCCACTCGATACGCAAAGTGTCAATTTCGGCGGAAAGCGGAGAATGGAGAGTCTTAACACCACCATCTCTATGATTACCCTACAAAAAAGATCCAGAAATCAAAACTCAATCCTTATAGTAAAAATAATAAAAATGTATGAGTTCATATAACTTAGTACTGTTTTACAGTAGGTTATCTTAAGACAATCTCAATTTACAAAGTTCATAGAAACGTAATTAAACACAACATATTAATACAAGTTTGTACGTTATTTGGGACTTAATTGCTTGTCATGTTCAATACTAAAGTTACTTGTGTGATACAATCACGGTTATTATCGACGTAAGATTTATATACCTCGTTAAGGAAACCAATTAATTAGTATCTCAGATTGTTTGTCATTTCATATATGTTGGTAATAACATATAGTATGCATATTTAAAAGTTATAGAAATAATATTTATAGAAAAATAAATTGAAGCGAAGAGAAATTTTCATTGGCTTTGGATTGACATGTGATATATATTATTACAGTAAGATTGCCGTGACAAATACATCTGCCCTTACAGTTTTTTATTTAACTTCACGCTGTAACCCGCATATAGCAGGGTAGGCAGAGGGAACCAGAGAACCTAGTATTAAGACACTCGACGGAAAGTGGAGAACGGAATAGTTGAAAGAGAATGCTCTTTCAACAATTCCGTTCCCCACTTTCCGCCGAATTGAGACATTATTTTTTCGGCACATAATATATTTCTTTATATATAGTATTAAAACTAGAAATAGAAAAAAATACTTTTAAAGAAATTATATTTAATTATATAACACTTTTATGTTCATTTTATTAATTTTACAGTAAGAGTAAGTAAGTAAGTTTATTTAAGATTTGTATGCAATTTTAAATTAAATTAAAATTACTTAAAAAAAGACATATACTCAAATTTCTTATTATTTAGGATTCCTTAGCAAATATAATTGTAAAAATTAGAGCATCCGATAATGCACGCTATTTATCTCAAAAACAAAAAATTAACATTTTGTTGAATACTTACATACATACATACATAGCTTCACGCTGTATCCCGCATATAGCAGGGTAAGCAGAGGGAACCTAGTGCTAAGATACTCCGTTCCCCACTTTCCGCCGAATTGAGGCATTGCGTGCTGAGTAGCAAAACTCAACGCCGCACTTTACCATGTCACCAAACCCAGGAAATGAAAAATTCCATTTCTTGAAGTGGGAGTCGAAGCCACAACCTGTCACGCTTACAGTCACACGCTCGTGCCTCCGCGCTACGACAGGCGTTATACTTAGGTATGGATACTTATATAAACAAAAAAATCTTCCGATATGAAAATTACAAAACATAGTCATAATAAAAAATTGTAGAGATACCTCAAAATGTTAATTTTTGCTAAATATTTTTAATATAATATTAGCAAATGATGTAATTTAACGAGGGTCGGTAAAGGCTTAAGCAAATGTTTATAAAAGGACTAAGCCGTACTAGACAATTTCTTCCAGTACACTGTAAACACACGGCAATTTATTATGAACGGAGCTGCCTTCAATTTTACTATTAAGTATTCAAGATGATTGGTGCATTTATTTAATTTGCAATAGGATTTGTCTAATATCAAAGGGATTATAAAATTGATGACGGGCAATAACATTTTTTATGATACACCTGTAAAAAAAGTATATTTTTATTATGCCGAATTATTACCTACTTTTTTCATTAAAAGTAAATAATGAAATGTATAATAAATAAAACATTTAAAGCAAATCCATAGTAATGATGCCATCGTTGCGCAAATGGGAAGTGCTAAGTTTTCGATGAAATCCCTATGTGATAAAATATTTAAATTTAAAAATGGCTACCCTACATTTTTGAAAACTTAACTTACCCAAAAAAAAGCAGCACGTTTGTAAAAATCGAATAAAGTACCGGCCACTATATTGTCAGACTGTCTTTGCAACTATTTTGAATGGTTGTGGTGGTTCACTCAATATAAAGTTATGAGATAACACACATAAAAAAATAAATTCTAATTGATAATCTCTTCCTTTTTTAGAGTCAGTTAAAAATTTAATAATTATTATTGAAATTTGCTATTTTCCTCAATAGAAAAAATTACATACATACATATAAATATTTAAATATATACATAGCTTCACGCTGTACGCATATAGCAGGGTAGGCAGAGGGAACCTAGTGTTAAGACACTCCGTTCCTCACTTTCCGCCGAATTGAAGCATTGCGTGCTGAGTGGCGGAACTCAACGCTGCGCTTTGCTTTGTTACCAAACCCAGGAAATGAAAAATTCCATTAGAAAAAATTCTGCTAACGAAAAATAAAACAAGCTGCTTTTTAAAAGCAATTTCTGGTTCCTATTCTCACACGTATTGTATGGAAGGCTCTGAATAACTAACGAGCTGTAAAATCTTTTTCTGTAGCAAGTCACCTGTAACGTAAAGAATGTAATTAAGGCGCAATTTCATGATTTTGTTTGAAAATTCTTATTTGTTTCTTTATAATTTAATGGTAAACAAAAAACAATTTTATATTGTCTGGTTATGTATTTATTAATAAAACTCGTTTTTTTACGTTATTCGTTATTCTTGCAATCATTTATAATATTTTTTTTATTTAAGGGCATGTAAGAAAATGTTAATGAATGTATACGAGGCGAAAGAAGTATACAAGTGCACCGTTTTCTTTCACATTCCCGCTAGATATAAAGTGTGAGTAAGTAAGTATTTGGATTTACTAGATTATATTTTCTTCAACCCTCTCTCACACACTTAACCATTGCTTTTCAGTCAGTCACCATCTTTCTACAATTGTATGACGGACATAAAATTCATATCATCAAAAGCTCAGTCTAGTTCAAAAGAAAATATTCGCTGTAATATAATGTAATATAATGTGTTATTTGCACGTGCACGCTTTTTTTCGTAAAGCACGGTAGTCATAGAGCACCTAGTATCAAGACATTTCGTTCTCCACTTTCCGACCGAAATGAAAATGATATTTTCCTCGGGTGAGAATAGAATCCAAAACATACCACTTTAACAAGCAGGCGATGTCCCATTATGCCACGATGATCTCATAATATAATAATTCGAATTCATATATAATTTTTAAACGTTATTATATTATACTTTAACTTTGAAATTTATTTTTTATTTGGTCAGTTGATAACTTTTTGATGAAGTTAAAAGTTAGCCATTCCATTTTCGTCTAAATCCATTATTCGCACGTGTCACTTCCAATTACATGAAAACTTTGTTACTTTATAAGTTTCGCTACTCGTAAGGAAAAGGTTAAGTTAGGTTCACGAAATGTCGTACGTACTTACTTTGAAATTACTTATAGTAAATCCCCTCATTTCTTATGATCTTACCCGGAAATAATCAAGTATTTAAGGATAATAGTAACTTATCCAAAACGCTTGCATTATTGAATGAGTACAGGCCATAGAATGTTAAAGATTTCTCAAAATTTCTACGCAGACGGGATAATCATGGAATTTTAAAGAAGAAACTCCTTAGCAATCCATGGATTCACCGTACGAGTGCCGGGTCCATCGAGACAGACAGACAAATATGGAGAATACTTGGGACGACACAAGTGTAGGTTTAAAAAGCCTTTTAAAATGCGCATTAACGTTTACCTCCAATGTCTGTGCTCCTCTCTCCACCTAACCAAATATTAATATAAATTATAGTTCACATAAAATAACGGGTTACTGTTTGACATAAATCCTATGGACTTATAAATTTTTCTGTTACTTTCAGAAAAAATCTTTTCAATCGGTAAATTCATGCATTAAAAATTTCAGAATTTTCATCTAAATTGCACTGACATATATATATATGATCAAAACGAATATTTTCCATGTATGGAATTCGAGCTCGTGAGTTAGGATCCTATATATGTAGGTACGTAGTGAAATCTTTATTCTTTTGCACATTTTGATGATCAGATATGTTTAAAAAATATTAAAAACTTTAAGCTATATGACTACGAAGATATTTTATTTTAAATGGATTATTCTTTTTTAAAAAGTAAGTAAAATTTATACTTGTCTATTACTCAGATTTAATAAAGATTTATTGTGAATGTTACTCATCGAGGCCATTGCGACTCAGTGGGACAGTATCTGAATATAAATGGAAGTGATTATGGGTTCGATTGTCACTCAGGGGGTAAGAGTATTTAAATTATTTTATTTTTTTCTGCTCTGGTAAGACATAGCGCAACGTTGACTTACCGTTCGATTTCGGACGAAACTGGAGGACTCTGGCTACGAAAAAAGCAGTTTCGCCTTTTCCCGCGTTACAGGAAAAAGCGTGAAACTGCTTTTTTAGGTCACTCATTTGCAGACTCACCCGTTGGTAATAATGAAATACTCAATTTTGTCGGTCAACAAACAAAAATATTTTTAAATATAAGGTATTTTTGCATGATTTAAATGGTAATGTTTTGTTCTCTTATTATACATAAAGAGATTTTTTTAAGTTTTCACTTCATAAAGCCATATACCATGATAAATATAGAGTTAAAAAATATTTAATAAATTTCATTTTAGACATCACAAAAATCTTTCAAAATTTTAACAGTTTGTTTATAATTTATTTTAAATCAAAGAAAAAATATAATAGTTCTAAGCATAAAATGAAAATGGTTTTATTACTAATAATTCTTGTATCGTGACAGTTACAATATAAATTTTAAATTTTATTTCAATTTGAAATGTCTGAATTAGCGTTAACTCAACTAGAATGTCTGAGGCGTTCTGACTGAAGATACATCTATTTCATATACTTCAAGATACGCTTGGTATCTACATTTTTAAAGTAAATTTGCAAATAATCCTTCCGTTTAAGTAAATATGAAAGAAGCTAAAAATATTTTCCTTCAACGTAGTAAGTTTTTTGGCTGTAAACGTAAAGCTTTCTGTGCTAGGAACTGGCATGTCACTTTAGTTTATTATTGAATCATATGTCAAATAAATAGTAAAATTGCTTGTTTTACGATGTGCTCATTATCAGTAAACTAGTTAAAGGTTCCATAAGACAAATGTAAAAATAATTGTCTAAGCCTGAGTGTGCAGAAATTTTGATTCTGATATTTGAAAGGAAATACAGAACTAACTGTAAGATCTGAGAACATGGGAATAAGAAGAGAATGAAACGATATTATTAGGTACCATGTTATGTAGCATTTATTGGAGTTATTATGTGGATGTAGAAAGTTGTCTTGCTGTTATGTAATAATTTTGATACAAGTGAGCGGTAAGAAAGAACATCGTTTGCCCTACGAGAACAAAGTGTCAATGATAACGAAGGAAGGGAACATTATTAATATACAAATATATATCATTAATAATAATATTTCCAACTGTCCTGCGAAATTTAAAAAAGCCTTTTGGTATCGCTGTTTTCGTAGCATGTCTACGAGTATGCTACGACGTTTTCGTAGCATGTCTACGAGTATGCTACGACGTTTTCGTAGCATGTCTGCGAGTATGCTACGACGTTTTCGTAGCATGTCTACGAGTATGCTACGAAAAATGCTCCGGCTACGACAAAAGCGATAGAAAATCAAATGAGTAATTCAACTAGTCAATTTTGTAGAAATATTTAAATTGTTTATTTTTTATAAAATGAGATGGATATTAAAAAAACTTAATGCCTTAAGAATTTTTCATTATCATGGAATGTTTGATATTCATATGTTTTTGTGTAAATGCTTTTCAGCGTAAAAAATATTCTACAACATTCTTAGTAAGTTATTTAAATTAATTTTGCGTGTAAAATTTCATTAAATTGATTATTTATAAACTGAGTTTACTATTATATATAGAGTGAGGAACGAAGCGTGTGGATCACTAGGTTCTCTACCTACCCTGCTATATGCGGGATACAGCGTGAAGCTAATACAAAAGAATCTCTTATATTTTCGTATATGTAGGTATAGCCCACCGCCATCGTGACGCAATGGCACAGCGTTAGACCATGATGTCGATAGTTTGAGTTCAATTTCAGTCGAGTGAAATATTATTTAAATTATTTTGATCTCTTCACTCTGGTAAGTGACTCTAGTGAGTGACATAACTAAGTGTATTAAATTACCCCCACTTAATATGCAGTCTTCGATTTCTCTAGTTCTCAATTTGAAAATCTGTTCATATTCTATATTTACGTTTCTTAATGATTTTTTTATCTAGTTTTTTTTTTAATATTATAACTAAACGTGGAATATATGAAACTCACTAAGTAAGCTCATTTTCTGCAAGTACCTGATATTTTAAATTATCTCACCTAAAATTGAATTCTGAATTGTTTTCAACTTGCTCCACTATCATGAATATAAATTCTAAATTACCAATTTAAATTTCTATTTTCCAACTGATGTACCTGAAGTTTTGTTTAAGCACCAAAAATTCGGACAGACATACGAGTACTACATTAAAAATAAAAAGTACTAAGGAGGCTATTACGCAGTGACACCGTCTGACTGCATGAGCAATTAGTTTTGGGTTCGATTCCCATTCGTAGAAAGATCATATTTAAAATATTGCCACTACTATACAATTCTGGTAATTATAAACGCGCCATTACTTTCCTCCACACAAAACACAATATCTCGAAATCGATTGGAAAATGGAGAAGGGACTGTCATGACACTAGGTTCTCTAACTGCCTTGCTATAAAAAAAGCCAAATAAATAATTATTACGTTTATATTTCATTTGTATATAGTACTGTCCTTTTGACGCGTTAACAACACGTTGTCTTTAGTAAATTAAAAACATGGAAGTCAAACGCATGGTAGTGTGTGTAACATTTATTTCACTAATTTAATATACTTTTTATGAATTGTTTTAATATTTAATTAGCATTTTGCACTCCTTCTCTATATAAACTATAAGTGTGCCAAATTTCATGCTCCTCTACCGCATAATTATCATAAAAAGGGGTACAAAAATTTTGTTTCACGTATTTATATATAGATGATTAAAATGCCACCAAAGCATAATCACTGAAAAAAATTGAAGAGAAATTTAGTATATAACCACTCCATGTAACTAATACCACACTATAATGTTATTATTGCATGCACTACACTAGCGCTGTTGCAAATTTCATAACAATTTAAGCTTAATAATTAGCATACATTTACATAAAATAACAACGGTGATTGCTTAAAAGATTTTGTTAATTCCGTCCCAAAGTCAGATTCCCTTATGAAATCAGATATTCTCATGGTATATTTATCTGAATTTACATATTGATCCCCAGATAGCCCCTGCTTTGTTGAGAGATATTTACCTTGCCAATTATTCGCCTTCACGCCTACCTGATTGTATGTAAAATTGTCGTTAATTCCCATTAATTTGTAACAAAATTAAGGATTCTTTGAACTTTTAACGTGTTTTATTTACCAGAGATTGTTTAAATATAATATGTATGGCTTATATATGTTGTGAATATCATAGCGCAGTCTAGTCAGACTACAGTCGTAGACGCAATGGGTTGTGGGTTTGATTCCATTCGAGAGAATGATTATATTCAAGCTACTTTGATTTCCGCGCACTAAGATAAAATACAGCGTTGAGTTCCGCCACTCAATACGTAATTTCTTGAATTTAAGCAGAACGTGGAGATCGGCATGTCTTATCACTAGGTTCTCTACTACATTGCTACTTGTGAAAGACCGTAAAGATGTCTTTTAAGTCATAATGATGTAGTTGAGAAATATCTATATACAATAAGTGATGTTCTTAAATTCGATTTCTTTTTGTGGTATTATTTATATTTCCTCAGCAAATTAAGAAAGTACACAATACACAGTAATGAATTTAATAAGCTCTCGGCAAATGAAAATTTTCATATCATTCTTACATAGCATTTTAGTGAGGATAATTTGACGATCTAAAAATATATTTTTCCAACTTTCTGCAACATAATCATAAGGTCGATATAAAAGATTCTAGTTTTACTATTCTCTTTTGACTTTAATTAAATTCTTGGACTAGAGCAGTGCAGCATATGGTTTCAAAGTTATTACGAGATGAAAATTGTTTTTCATATCTCCTATTTACTATTTGGTTTCTATTTACACAGACCCAAACTACGAGAGCTGATGTCTTGTTTCCACTTAGCAAATAAGTAATTTTTAATTAAAATTTAAAATAATATAAAAAATTTCATGTTCCTAATGATGGAATATAAATATTGATTACCTTGTTTTTAAAACATATGAATATTTTACTTATTGAATCTGAGAACCTGTGTTTATTATTTAAAAAATTTTTTTAAAAGTTTTATTTGTAAATTTGCTATATGTTTGTTTTTTTTACTCAGACAAACAACTACTTTATATAGTAAAGTTAAATTCCATTAACTACTACATGACGTAACAATGCAATGTTGACTTAAGATATTCCAATAACCTTTAACCTTTTTGTTGCGCTGTGTCATCTTCCCCTATAAAGAGGAGTTAACCTGTCGAGACACTCTGATCTCCCCTTTTCTATCAAAGTTTGAGAAATTATTAAGGGCATATCTCACTGCCATGCTTTCTTTTTCTTACCTAAATGATACTGAAAATAATTTTAATTTGATCGTTCCATCGAGTTTTTTTAACCGTTTTTTCTCATAATACTTTATATCTACATAAATTCCAAGTAAGTGTGCCTTTCATACAAATATAAACTAGGACCAGTAGTTTATTACTTTCAATTTAATCATAACAGAAAATTAAATACGAAAACTTTTCTCATTTCCAATTAAAATTTTTAAATGTTATGTATGTGGAAGCAGTGACTTAAAAATTTTGTTTGTTCATATTCAGTAATGGATTAGTTGTACATTGATAAATTAATTTATGGACGTTTGTGATATGAACTTTGTTTATCAAATAGAGTTACTTTTCTATTACATGTCCTGTGAATTCAGTGTTCCTGCTTTGATAGAAAATATGGTAAATTCTATATTTGTGCTCCTCTATACGTCGCAAGGAATTGACATGAAAATTTGTTACCCTTTCTGCACTGAAGAGTTTCGTCTGCTCGTTGTCTGTCAGTCACAAGAAATGGAAGCACTTAAAAAAACAATGTGGTATTTATTTAAATACTTCGAGTGTTTCTCCAGGTTCTTTTACTTACATAAAAGACAATCAAAAATTATCAAAGTAATAATTATCCTCTTGTTTTCATTCTTTCAGACGAAAATTGCAATGTATACAAATTTGTAATTTCTGTGACTAAGTGTTTTGCAATTTGATGACTTGCTTAGAATATTTTGTGGGATATTCTAAAATATTTTTTTTACTTGTTCCCTCTCCATGAACAAAGTTTTGGAATCCGAAGTAATTTTCAAATCGGCAGTTTTGTATATTTTCGACTAAAACATTCATTTCAGTTAAAAACTCATTTTTTAATAAATAGACTGTGTGTGTGTGTATATATATATATATATATATATATATATATATATATATATATATGTGGTACTGTGATGATGATGATGTGAGACTTTAAACATCCATGGCAAAAATTATTCCAGACGTTAAGTCTTGAATACTTTAATATCTAAATACTGTACAAGTTGTAGGCCACAATAATAACAACCTGTAATTAATTTTTCTGGTCTGAAAAATATTTTTTTGAATGTTCCCTAATTTTGCTCTAAAAATAATTTCAACACGTTGAGCTCAGTTATATAAAAGTGGAAGAGAAATAAATATCAGTGATTCCGAGTATTTTTAGTTTTCGAATTTCATATTTCGTTTATAATGGTGTTTCGCTTATTCGTACTAATTTTAGCTCCATATATATTGTCATCATTAATTTTACGCTAACTTGACTGTTGATATATATTTATTTCATTCCAGAGTACGCCGAAAATACAACAATATATAAAGACACTATTCTGATATTGACATTGCAAAATACTCTAAATATATTTTCGATTTGTAAATGGAAAATAGAATCAGCTTCCAATCTATTCGAGTTCAATTCCGTGCGCTCATATGTAAGTAAAGTTGCGATTGCTGTGAGTTTAGAAATAGCGTGTGTAAGTCATAAAGATAAAGCGTACAATGTAAAGGCGAAACTACTGGCCGATGAACAACTGAAATGTGAAATGGGGAGTGTAGGGGAGCACTAAACGAGTATTTCTCGAAATTTATACGAAAACGGGAAAGACGGAATTTTGGGTTTTAAAGTCCACAGACACGAAGTTATTACATGTGTATTTGTCTTGTAGCATTTTTAGAGAATAGTAACAATATTGTTATACAATTTTGTCTTTTAAAGATGCAAAGATAAAACATTAGGCAGGAAAGGATTCCATTTTGCAAATTTTCAAATAAAAAACACAAAAAAAAATTTTAATAAGTATTTTTACTGAATTTAGAGTAATAATTCAAGTACGTAGAACTTATTAATAAATTCACAAAGCACTTATGCTTATAGACGTATACAATTTCAAAACGCTTACAGTACTAAATATGTAAGGAGCAGTTACACATTACAAATTGTTCATGTCTTATAATTTAGACCATTCTTGAATAGTTTTACAGTATAAAATTGCAATAGTACGGATTCCTGCATCCTGAAATTGCGATTATTTCTTCAGAGGGTTTCATTTCATTACCTGCAAACTAAAGTTTAGTAATAAAGTAGAAACAGCTGCGCGAATTAAATTGGAAGTGAGATTTATAAGATATAAGTGGCTAAGCAGGTTTGAACTTGAATAATTTAATATTATATCTTTGAATGTAGTTGTTGCTTATGACAAAAAACTTAATGCGTATGACAAACAAAATGGAACTTAATGTTAAGGACGAAATATCACCTAGAAATGGCATCGTGGCGAAGTAGGGCAGCTTCTGCCTGAAAACTCAATTTGTTGTGGGTTCGATTCTCACTCGGAGAATGATTTTATATCTAAATTATTTTGATTTCCTCGCTATGATATACAAAGTGGCGTTGAGTTCCGCCATTCATCATTCCGCCATCATGCAATATCTCAAACTCTCTGACTATCTTGCTTTGCGCGTTAAAGCGTGAAGCTACCATTTTTAATAAAGAAATATATATGAATAATACCCTTGTTGGGATTTGAATCTAAATTGAAATTAAAGCCCAAGAATATGAATCAATAATTATAATTATTCAAGTTAAAATAAAATGACACCCCCAAAATGATTTTACTCACAGCTTCAAGTGTTTGAATGTGTACAAGGTTTATTTCCTTCGTTCAGTGTTTAAATTACTAGCTGCCCCAACATGTTATACATACGAACATATAACGTACTTCTCGTGAAGCCACTATTATGCAGCTCTTGTTCTACAAATATCTCTGAGAATTCACCTCAATGTTTTAAAACTGTTCCTAGTTCAATAGTGGAAGTTTTCAGTGTATATTGTATGGTAAGTTTTAAATGATATTCGCAGAATTTTATAAAAGCGGGTCAACAAGTGATCTCTTCTTTTTCTTATTATTTTTACGAATTCAAATTAAAACATTTGAAATATTTGTGTTTTATTTATAGAAAGAATTGTATTTTTTGCATTTCCTAGTACATTTTTCTAGCTTTGTGTTTCTGTCGAATTGAACGTGATCTTCAATGGTAAGTAATGAACTGTTGCCGTTCTTAAGCTGTGTACAGCTTCACACTGTATCCCGCACATAGCAGGGTTGGCAGAGGAAACCTGGGAACCTAGTGTTGAAACACTCCGTTAACTTAACACTTAACATTTCCCCTGCTGGCTACTTTCCGCCGAATTGAAGCATTGCGTGCGCAGTGGCAGAACTCAACGTCATTTTACCAGAGCGACAAAATGAAAATACCAAATATTATTTAATATTTTCATTTGGAGTGGGATTCGAACCCACAACCTGTCGCGCTTACAGTCACATGCTTGTGCCTCCTCAGCATAAATAAATAAATAGCTAGCTTAATCTCTAGATAATTAATGAATATATTATCTTACAGAGAACAGAGTGTCGTATTGTATACATTATAATGAAAATATCGTGGTCATACCATATAAATAATCTTTTGAAATGATCAAATATTTCATTTAACTTCACGCTGTACCCCGCATATAGCAGGGTAGGCAGAGGAAACCTAGTGTTAAGACACTCAGTTTCCCACTTTCTATCTATCTAGGAAATGAAAAATTTCATGTCCTGGAGTGAGAATCAAACCCACAACCTGTCGCGTTTACAGTCGCACGCTTGTGCCTCTGCGCCACTACAAGCGTTATCATTATATATAATAATGTTTGATTAACAACAACACTATTTTACAGTCATCAAATCATTAGAGCTTAAAAAATCAATTTTTATTTATGTCAAACAGTTAAAAAATAGGTCAAAGGAGTATATATAAGATAACTTAGTACCTACTTTGTATAGAACACAATTGAAAATTGAAACAACAAAACAATGTATGCATAAAGTAAGTTTTAGTACACATAAAATGTAGCTTTTATGATAGGTTACAAGAATCTTTAACGCCAAACCCCTTTAACAGCTTTTCCATGAAAGCACAAAAGAATTTTTCACAAAAGCATAAACACAAACTTAAGCATTCATGTATTTTTCCTTCTTTTAAACTTTACTCTTATAATTAAGATTTGAACAAAAAAGGAAATTTACTTCAAGCCTTCTCTTCTTCATGCCCATCTAAAAAAGTAAAATTATTACGAATAACTCATAAACTGAAAAGGCTGTAACTGGATTTAAATTGACCCACATCTGAAGCACTACATATGTCATAAGTAAAGAAACATCAACCCAGTGGGTTCACCCAGTAAAAAGTTATGCGGTACAAAAATACAGTTGAATTGAGAACCTCCTTTGTTGAAGTCGGTTAACGTTAAAGTAGTTTGGGTTAACTTAACCAATAGTTTCGTTCTTTAATTGCAATAATAGAAGAAAATATAACGTAACCTGTAGCAAATAGTCCTTTTCAAATACTTACTTTTCTTCCAATCTTTTCCTTAGTTAAGGTGTCATGTACACTATAAAATTATATGAATATTGTATATATTTTTAACCAAGTAATTTATGTGTATTAGTGAGTAGCTTTTTACTGGATGTAGCAATTTTGATGATTCTTTTTTTATATGATAGCTAGTGCTTCTGATGTGGTCCCAGTTATTTATTTTTTTTTATCTTCATGCTAGTGTTAAGACACTCCATTCTCTTTCAACATTTCCGTTCCCCACTTTCTGCAAAATTGAGGCATTGCGTGTTGAGTGGCGGAACTCAACGCCGCGCTTTGCCTTGTTACGAAACCCAAGAAATGAAAAATTACAATTCCTAGAGTGGGAATCGAACCCACAACCTGTCGCGTTTACAGTCGCACACTTGAGCCTCTGCGCCACGACAGGCGTTAGAATTATTGGTAAAAATATTAAATTTCTCAACAGTTTGCACATAGCTTTAGGAACTGCTGGAAGTTAAAAACTTCTGAGGTAGGAACGACTTTGACATTTATACGCGATGTATGTCGCTAATGGTTTCTCTTATATATTATATTATATATAGAAAATATGCTCTGCTTTTTGAAAATCGTTTATTTTACTCCAATTAGTTAATATTATTTT
Organism: Philaethria dido; assembly: GCA_033558755.1. NCBI lineage: Eukaryota > Metazoa > Arthropoda > Insecta > Lepidoptera > Nymphalidae > Philaethria > Philaethria dido. The sequence goes on along the minus strand of JAKGSA010001871.1, from coordinate 14,349 downwards.
GTTCTAGTTAGTTAATGGTTTGAGGTTGTGGTTTTATCATATATATATGTTAACTAGAGACCCTGTTTATGGTTTGCCTTAGTAACGGATATATCATTTTACATAAAAGAGAATTTCAAGCCAATGGTAGTGTGTATAATATTTATTTTATTTGAATTTATTCTATTTCTAAGTATTACATTATTATAAATAATGTTTTCTGCACTTCTTGTCTGTATAAACTTTAATTGTGCCAAAATTCATACTCTTTCGTCCTCACAATTTTCGTAAAAAGGGGTCCAAAGTTTCCCTTCAGTTTTCCTTCACGTATTAATATAATGAGATCTTTCTATTATACTAATGTGTAAGAAAAGTCATATTTATGCTTCATATTTTAACGATTGATAGAATTATTGAAAAAAATAACTGGAAAACAATAAAAATTAAAAAAACCTGGTTAACTGAACATTTTAATGAAATTTTTAACCGACTTGAAAAAAGGGGAGGTTCTCAATTCGACTGTTTTTTTATGTATTACCGCATAACTTTTTACTGGGTAAACAAATTTTGACATTTTTTTTTATATCATAGTTGTTCTAATGTAGTTCGATTTAGATTTATGAATATGAAATGTAATATTCTATTAGTAAACATGATTTAATTTTTGGACTTACTTGATATTTTTTTTAGAGGTTAGTTGGAATGGACGATATATATATAGCAGTTTGTATATATATTATATAAACTGTATAATCGTATCACAGAGATATTCAACGAATCCACACCAACGCTTATCAAGCTTACAGCTTCATATTTTTTTCCATACAGCAGGGTAGTCAAAGAGGACAGAGTCAAAACACTCCGTGCTCCACTTTTCGCCCAAATTCGAGTTATTACGTGTTAAATGGCGGAATTTGTAAGCCTGCTTTGTTTTACAAGAACGGAGAAAATGACAATATTTCAACAAGGAACATTTCCCTGACTGAGAATTGAACCCACAATTACTCGCGTTTACAAGCATCCCACGTGTACCACGATGGCTACTTAAATAAACACAATGATAACCATATTATCACAAACAACCTGTAGTTACAAATAGCAATCAACGGAATGTATTAACGGTGTAACCAATATATACTGAGTAGCGAAGCACGAACGCCTGCAAAGGCATGCAGTCAATTAGAATCCGCCGAAAATATTAACCCAATCTAATATTTACTCTATTATTAACAGTATAAAGTTCAATTTCAATCAACGCCTCGGCCAGTGGAAGTTTCATTAAAATGTTCATTTCCTTTAGCGACGCATAAACGGCAATTTGTCCAGCTGAAAACGAGCGACACCGAGATTGAAATACCATACGTCTGATTACACTGTCGCTGAATAAATATCGCTGATTGAATACTGATCCGGATACTGTTTGAGATTGCTATTTTATTAATGTTTTTTTTACTGGCACAGGCCTTTGTCTTGGCGACCTAAAAAGTAGTACTCGTGAACCGTAACGACTGTAGATATTGTATTCTAGATGAAGTATCTATATACGATAATCATACTGAAAAAATAACTTGTAGCAATGATATCTTAGAATATGGAATTTTTACACATTCTAAATGAAACAATTTTAGCGGATTAATCCATACATTTCAGTTGTCGGAAATATTTTTTTTGGAAATCCGTCCTTTCAAACACTTTACTATAGATATCTATCAAAAAAGGTATAAATAATAAGTCTATCATATAAGGACCTCAAGCACAAGCTTGGGAATCTTACACTTTATCTTTGGGAAAAATGTCTGGCGGAAGACGGTTTCATAATTTGCATGTGTAAAGAATAAAAGAACATGAAATACGTACGTTTGAGGATTACCAAGCATGTTGGAGAGATATCGATTTAGTAGCAAAACTTGGGCTACGTCAAAAAGTTCACTTTACACTTTTGTCTTTAAAAGATAACAAAAAAATAGGGAAAAAAAATAATTACTTGTAATGTTGTATCATTTTATTCCTTAATATTTTTCCTAACCATGACGGTTCTCTTTCTCTTTCTCTTAAGTACCCAAATATACTGTATGACGATAATATTAAAAATAAACTTGATCTAATTGATTATTCAAAACAATAGCTTCTAATTCTTTTAAAGCTAATGATCTATCTATATAAATTAAACGCTTGCGTTACTGACAGAGAACCTACAGGTGAAACTACTGAACATAGAAAGCTGAAATTTGACATGCAGACTGCTTAGGGAGTGTAAGGAAGCACTAAGTTCTTTCTGTTCTCCCCGACACTCCCCAGTCCCCTAATTTCTCGAAATACCTGAGAATTTTTTTTCCCCTTTCCCACCTATCCTTTCCCCAAAATGTTACGGTTCCGATAGCGGACCATTACATTGTACCCTTCCAGATGGAAGGGTACAATGTAATATTATGTAGGTTGGCAACGCATCTACAACATCTCTGGTATTGTAGATGTTCATGGGCGAAGGTAACCACTTACTATCAGGTCGTCCTTCTGCTCGTTTACCATCCGCTATCAATAAAAAAAAAAAGAAAACGGGCGAAAAACAGGAATTAAAGTTGTATAGTCCACAAAAACGAAGTCGCAGGATACAGCTAGTTAATTTTATAAAACAGTGAAGCTAAATATACGTCAATTAAATATCTATATGTTATTATGTGAAAACAAAAGGTAATACAATTACAACATTGTACCAGGCTTGCTTAATAGGTATAATTAAGCTTTTAGATAATTAAGCTTCAAAGTGTGGATCACTGATAGTTACCTACAGCTTAAACAATTATGAAGTCATTGAGTAACAGTTTCTGCTTTAGACTTGTCAAATCGTAATAGATGAATTATAGACGTAACAATAGTAGAATTCAAATAATTGAATTAATTGATATAATCCCTTGTGTGTGGTAGACTCCCTGGTTAAATATTGGTAATTAGTTCATATTTAAAATGAACTTAGCCAGCATTGTAACACTACTTGAAATGAAAGGTCTACTGAGGCCTGTCGTGGGTAGAGGCAAGGCACGTAAAATCTTAGGTTGGGAGCGGAGCGATTCTGCATTTTGGTGTGCAGGTAACAATGAAAATATTGCTGATAGACAGCATTTTCATTCCTCTGATAATGTAGTTATAACGCGGCGTTGAGTTCCACCACTCAACACGTGTAGCCTGAATTCATCGGAAAATGAAGAACTGAAATGTTAGATGAGAACTTAGCCTGCTATTGTGCAGAATACAACATGAATCAAAAATGTCTGACTGTAAATGCGATAGGTTTTGGGGGTTCGATTCCCATTCCCATTCGGGGAAACATGGCATATAATTTCTTTTTATTGTATTTCCTCACGACGTTGAATTCCTTTCCAAGTGTGTGCCTTCTCAAATGAGGTATTTTTTTTTAGTATATGTAAAAATATATTTATATATAGTTTCCCCTATAAACTTCTATAATCAAAATGAATTTCTTAACTCATTCATTCAATTAATCAGATTATTATGTAAACCCCTTTACTACAAGTTAATTCAATTAGATTTTCAAAAGGAACTAAATTCCCTGTTTCAAATATAAGAGATTTCATCGCCACTGTTTTGTTCATCTGAGGCATAAACGAATATTTCTAAGAAAAATATTATTACTATTTAGTATTTTCATTTCGGTTTATTTCTTTATTATATTTTCATTTTTTGGGTAATAAGGCAAAGCGCGTGGCGCTGAGTTCCGCCACTCAACACGCAAATGCCATAAATTGGCGGAAAGTGGGTAACGGAATTGTTGAAAGAGAGCAGAGTGTCTTTAACTCTTGTTTCTTCTAGTTCCCCGCCTTTACCACGCTATAAGCGACAAGCAGCGTGGTGTCTAAAAAAAAAAAAAATTAGTTACTGATTCTCATTTAATAGACATTCCTCTTTCTTTGGAATCGGTCTGTTTCTTGACGCTCTGTTAAAAAAGCAGAGACAGTAAACAGTAATGATATGAATTGTATCCCTTACATTGGTCCCGTTATCATAATTAAGATTTTATATAAGACCTGTCGTGGCGCAGAAGCACAAGCGTGCCACTGTAAAAAAGCGACAGGCTGTGGATTCAATTCCCTCTCCAGGAATTTAATATATATTTTTTTTAACTTCACGCTATATGCCGCATATAGCAGGCAGCGGGAACCTGAGAACATAGTGTTAAGACACTCCGTTCTCTTACAACAATTCCGTTCCCCACTTTCCGCCAAATTGAGGCATTGCGCGTTGAGTGGCGGAACTCAACGCCGCGCTTTGCCTTGTTACCAAACCCAGGAAATGAAAATACTAACATTTCCTGGAGTGGGAATCGAACCACAACCTGTCGTGCTTACAGTCGCACGCTTGAGCCTCTGTGCCACGACAGGCGTTAATATTAAATAATGCTTAATATCAATTAATATCTACATTACATTACATTACATAATATCTAATAGTAAATGATTTAATATTTTCAATGCTTCGCTCTGGTAACAAGGCAAAGCGCGGCGTTGAGTTCCGCCACTCTGCACGCAATACCTGAATTCGGCAGAAAGTGTGGAACGGAAATGTTAAAAGAAAAAGGACTATCTTAACACTAGGTTCTCTACCTATCCCGCTATATGCAGGATACAATGTGAAGCTGCAAAAAAAAGAAAATCAACTTCAAAAAAAATCTTATAATTCAATTTTTTTATCCCTACTTATATATAAATCAATACCTATTTCTAAAAATTCTAATTGGTTAAATCATTATTTTACATTATTCCATTTTACAATAATTATCTATCTTAAACAACTTTTACACACGATTCTCCGATTCCGATTAAGCAAAGAGAATGGATATACAAAGAGATATTGTAGTCACATAGCACTTAGGTATTTAAGTACGCATATAATTTAAGACCCTTATAAAATATTTTTTTAGGTGAGAATCGAACCCTGAACCTTCAGCTCTAGCTGCTACTAACCATTAGACTATCAAGACAGTTTGAGTTGCTTTTTCTTAAATATATTTTATTTAATTGTATATTTTTTTTAGCATCGGATTTTAAAAAAATATGATGATATATGAAACGGTGAACAAATATCGTAAAGGCCTTAGGGTTAGTGGCACGATATCCTTCGTCCACTTTGAAGTATACATCAAAGCTGTCGCTTACAGCTGTTGGAATTTATTGGAAAAAAATATTATGCCTCTATTAATTTGATATTACAAAACAAATTTTCATGATTAAAAAATATATATTTTTCATACTTAATCCACATTATCAGCCAGTTAAGTGTATAAATATCGAATTCACACTCCATGTTTATAAAATGCCTTTAAAATATTCAAACATATAACTTCTAGGTATATTTCAATGTTTCATATAGTAAAATTTGTGCTGATAAGTAGATTATGAAATTATTTTCCTTGGATTTTTTATAAACAATACAAAGTTGTACAAGTAGAGAAGTACGACGACTGATTAATGGATGACCCACAATTCCATTTTCGCAACTTAGAATTTTTGAATCTAGTTATTTAGAATATAATTTTAAAACAAAAAATAAAATATCATAATTCGATATTCAGACGTATTGGAACTACCAGACTGTAAACATGATGATTATGGGACCGGCCCCACTACGCAGCGTGATTATGTTTAAGTTATTTTACGAGTAATTTCTTCACCCTGGTATTAGTCTCAGGATTGACCCTGGGAGTAATCTCAGGGTTGGTTTTCGCCACGAAATTGGTTGGTTTCGAAATTGGGTGAAACAGCAGAAAGGAGTGTCTAAACATTATATTCTCTCTACTTGATGTATACCAAAACTAGTTGAAACAAATAAATTTATCCATTGATTACTGGAAACAATTCAATATAAATCTACACATCAAATAACATATTTTAAATAATTTCTTAGAGGGCCTTGTACAGAAAATATAAAAATTCATACAACATTTCACTTCACTTCGTATTACAAAAAAATATTTTTCCTACATCTGGAAGCCTGAAAAGGCGAACAAAGTGCTAACCAGTACTTTATTTTTTCACGTAACTGAAATATTCCTTTTATAAACATGTTCAAGCTTTACAAATCACATAAAAGGAATCGACTGCCTTTTACGCTCAATAGCTCAGTAATTCGTGTATAGAAAATTTTCAACCTACCAACATTTATTTATTCACTTTTTAGTAAGACTAATATTTTATTTTAGTTTAAAATCGTAGGAAATATAGAGGTGTCGTCATCGTAGCGCAGTGGTACTGTAGACACAATCCTGCACTGCACTATAAGCGCGGTTAGTTGTGTGTTCGATTCGCATGATCGGTTTTTTTTTAATATTTTTATTCTGGTGAGACAAAGCGCCAGGTCGAGATACGACATTTAACACGTAAAGTCTCCTATTTAAATGATAAGTAGAGAAAAGTGGTTCTTGACAATAGGGTTTCTTACCATGTTATGCGGAAAAAAACGTGAAGCTAAAAAAAACGATAGTATCTAGTAGTATAGTAATTTTGTCCCGACCTAGTTTACCTGACATTTTCAAGGTTTATTTTTAGTCTTAAAATCCAGCAATGACGTCACTCATTTGCCATCTGCAAATAGAAATAGCTCAAATATTTATTTATATACGAGTAGATACTATAGTTAAATTAACACTTAAATATATTATACGTCCTTCTAAATTTTGCACAATCATACGTTAGATGTCAAAAATGGTATATTTTTTAAGAATCTGTAAACATAGGTACACATATAATGTATTTGGTACGACACACGCAACTACGCCAAGACATCACAAACTGTATATTTTCCTTCAAAACATTTGAATCTAAATTTTATCCACTCTGTGAAATTTATTTTTTCTATGTGCCATTTACTTTCATTTCCCCATAAAACAAAGCGCAGTATTGAGTTCCGCAGTATTGAGTTCCGCAGTATTGAGTTCCGTTTTGACTACTCTGCTATGAGACAAAGCGTGAAACTGCAAAAAAATGGAGAAAATCACTACACTAATACTATAAAATAAAACATATAAATTCGAAAATGTTATTCAAAAACAAATATCTATATTAGGTATATATTGCTATTCTATATGGTACTTAAGCATATAGGTTAGTTTTAAAACATATTTAATATATGGTATGTTGTCCCGATATTACGTGGAAAAGAACATAAAATTTGACAAAAGTAGCTTTTTAACGTTCGCAGTTTGTTACAAAGGAAATAGGTGCTCTTGGCCTTCGCGTTGAGAAGGATGACATTGTAGAGCGTGAATTTTTAAAGACATCAATAATAACTTACAACTGAGATGAGAATATTTTGAGTTGAAATATTATGTCAAAGTCAAAGTCAAAGCCAATAATTTTATTCAAAATAAGAAGTTACAAGCTTCATTTTTTGAACGTCAAATAATTTACCACCGGTTCACTAAATTTAATGCCTCAGACCTGAGAAGAACCGGCGCAAGAAACTCAGCGGGACTATTTTTTTTTTTTTTTTTTTTTTCGACAATGGTTTACAATTCTTTATTATTGGCAATGATACCTTTGAAACAGACTGGAGCGAGCATTTCATTCCCAAGGTGTGTTATCATTTATAAAATCACTAATTAGGTAATAACCTTTAGCACACAAACGTCTTTTTACAATTTTTTTAAATTGTAAAATGGAAAGTTCTCGGATGTGATTATAACATAGCCAAAGATTATTTTCTTCGCACACTTTTCGTATTCAATAGAGTTGATAAGCGGAACCTAGTGATAAGACATTCCGTTTACCACTTTCCACAGATTTTAAAGAAACCTAAACTGCACTTATCAAAGTAAATAAATGAAAATAATTTAATTTATTCGAGTGAAGATCGAACAAATATGTCTACAATCAAGTAATTCATGTTGACTCTAAACATTTGCGTACACTATCACTAATTAGGCAAATAATAATGGAGAACTTTTTTAGAATAATATAAACGTAATAATATACTTGTATCAGATACACACAGGACAAGTTGTGGGTTCGATTCCCACTCCAGGAAATGTTAGTATTTTCATTTCCTGGGTTTGGTAATAAGGCAAAGCGCGGCGTTGAGTTCCGTCACTCAACACATAATGCCTTAATTTGGCGGAAAGTGGGGAACGGAATTGTTGTAAGAAAACGGAGTGTCTTAACACTAGGTTCTCAGGTTCCCTCTGCCTACCCTGCTATATGCGGGATACAGCGTGAAGTTAAAGAAAAAAAGAAAAAAAGTTCATTTCGGCACTGCCAGGATAAAACGTGGCGTTGAGTACCACCACTCAAGTACAAGTACAAGTACTACCACCCAAGCAATATCTCTAATTCGGGCAGAAAGCGAAAAACAGAGTGACTTAACACTAGAAATCTTTGTGCCTACCCTGCTGTATGAGATAAAGCGTATACATAAAGAAACGGAACTGTGCGTTTCATTTCTATCAAGGTCTTGTATCAATTTAGTCTGCCAATTTATATCGATGGGTATATCTGTAACATTCGCTTAATTAATCAAAGCTCGACTAAGCTCTAAGTGACACTTTCTATTTTCGCCTCTTTCCTTATACTTATGTCAGAAACACACTGTCCTTATTATTTCTCCTAATAAGATATTGTTAAAAAAGACAAATGATATATACGAGTTTATTTATTATATATAGGTGTGTTTTTAAAGTATATATTTTTGCTTAGATTTTTTTTTTGTCACTATAAATTATTATCATATTATATGTTTAACTTTGCTTTGAATTTCTAAACCTACTATATTATAATATTTTTGAACTTAAAAATTAAGATTTTCAACTTTCTAGCTTAAAATTCAATCAAATATTATAATGGAAAAAAAAAAATGGAATTTTTATTTTCTTTATTTAATTCTTTAAAATAAGAATAATAATGCAAATTTTGATGATTTTTATAACATTTCATGAAATGAGCATATAAATAAATTCTTCAATGTAAGCATTCTTCCATATGAAATTTGAGCATACGTAGATATCGTCTATATCAGGGTTTATCAATCGTTGAAGCTCCCCACTACGAACAATATTTTCGTACTACAAGAAATCCGTACTTTGTTGTTCAGTACATACAAACACACACATTGTTAGAAATAATTTTATTTGAAATTTATTAAACAAACTTCAAAGTATTTAGATGTTATTTTAAAAATATATACGCTATTTACGCTACCTTAACATCTCCTTACGACCTTATAGCCCACGCACCCACCTGATTGGGAAATACTGGTCTATATAAAGCGCTTACTTTACTTAGTGATTAACAGACGCATAGCAGAAACTATTGGCCATAGAAAGCTTGGTATGAAGATTCCCTGAGAAGAACGGGAGTGCACTAAATAAGGAATTCTCGAATTTATTTTGTAGTCTAAGAAAACAATGCTACGAGCTACTACTATATGTCCCAAATGCAATCAACGACATCGCTTTTTTTGTAATCTTTGATACAAATATTTGTTATTTATCATATATTTTAATAATCTACTATATAAAATAAAATAAAATATAAAAAATCACGTAGTTAGGTTCCGTCACTTAACACGCAATGTCCTGAATTCGGGCGGAAACCGGCGAACGGAGTGTCTTGACTCAACGTCCACATTCTTTACTTGACTGTCACTTTCTTTATTTACACATTTAACATTGTAATAAAAACATACATATAAAGCATTAATTAATTTACTCTATCGTTATCTAAACTAACATAAAAACAAACGGATCAGTGTGAAGAGGAAGGAAGTCCTTTTCATAAAATCCCGGTCATGACCGAATCGACTTAAATCCGGTCACAGCCGCACACATCCGGTTAGCTGGACCCTAATCACCCAAACCACCTGTTTATATCTCCATATAGATGGAAAGGAAAAATATTGTTTGGCCAAAGATTTATAAGGTTTCCTATTTATTTCACACAATGTAAGGCGTTGGATTTTTGGGTACGTCTCAGTTATTGAAGAAAATAAGGAAGTGTACGTTACGTGTTACGTGACGTTGTTTTAGCCGATTTCAAAAAATGGCGTAAGTGCTTTTTTATTTTTTTTATGTGTACTCTCTACTCTCTACTCTATGTAACCAATTGTGGGGTTTTTTATATGATAGATAGTGCTTCTATTTAAATTTAGTCATGATGATAGTTTTTGAGTTATTCGTAATAATTTTAAGAAAATAAACCGCAATTAGAGGGCATAGAAAGCTGATATTTGTCATGTAGGATCCTAGGAGAATGTAGAAGAATACTAAAAGGGGATTACCCGAAATTCATACGGAAACGTAAAAAATGGAATTTTATGTCATTCACCTAAAACTCTAGAAGAAAGATGTGAAATTGAAAATAATATGGTAAAGGTTATAGAGTCAATGCAAACAAAGTTCTGGAAGACAATTTGTTTATAGTTCAGTTGCTCTGGTCTGGTAAGATGAAGTTTTGGAATAAATAATATTCAGGTCAACTGAATCAATCTCGACGAAGAATCTGAAACTAAACAACAACTGACATTATAATTCATACAATGTTTTAAAAGTAACTCTGTAAATAATAACCATCGTAGAAAGCTATCAACTGTAAACGCGGTTGGTTGTGGGTTCGATTCCCACTCGGGTAACGATTAAATTTATGTAATTCTTATTTCTCCTCTTTTCAAACCAAAGCGCGGCGTTGATTTCTTAAAGGCCAATACCTAGCAAATGTCTCGAATTAAGGCGGAAAGCGCAAATTGAGTGGATTTAACACTAGATTCGCGCTGATTAACCTGGTATACTGATAAAAGCCTGAAATTGCTTTTTTGCTTTATATTTAAAAATAAGCAAACAAAGATATATATATATATATATATATATATATATATATTCATTTAGTATGTACATAAATATATTGGGTGAATCATATGTTCGCATGTTATCAACAAAGACACTCTCGACGAAATATATGTCACAACATTTAAAGTGAGCGGTCCGTTATTTTTTCAAGGTATTTTTTCAGGACTATATATGAGACAAAGTTGAAATTGGTGTGAACCAAGTAAAACAAAGTACTTGTATTGCCATCAATTTTCTTTTACTCTTTCTTTATATAAAGTTGTTATAATATTATAATGTTAAGCTTTGTTGAATGATGAAAATATTTTCAGCTCCTCCAAATTTACTTATTTTAGATGATAAACTATCACGTTTGCAGCCAGATTACGTATGTATATTTTTGTATTAATTCTCTCGCTTTTATCCCTAGATACTTCTTCAGCCTCCTCTGTCCACAATCATCAACCTCTTCGTTCCTTCCGGAGGGTCCTTATTTGAGCCTTATTTGATCTTCCCCAGTATCATTAACATATTTTTGGAAAGTCAACCAAACTTTGTTTGGTGGTAGGAGGTTCGTCCCCTCCGTCTGGCTCATGACCACTATCATCAAAGACGAACCGCCAAATATCTTATGATGTGTTCCGGTTCGATGGCATGTAAGCCAGGTTTTCCTGTATCACCCATCCTTTCATAAAATGGTGGTTCCGATAGCGGACTACTACATTATCCTCCCTTTCCATCTGTATCCTCTAGGTTGGCAAACGCATCTAGTACATCTCTTGTGTTGTGATGTTCCTCATGGGCGAAGGTGCATATGCTCGTTTGCCATCCGGTATCTGCTATTAAAAAAAAAAAAAAAAAACTCTCCTTGTCATACTCATAGCAGGTAAAAGTATATAATATGGCACATATTAATTATGTTTTTATTAATTTATTTATTAATAAATTAATAATATCGAAAGTATATCGAATAGTGTCAATTTTACGACACAAGAAGACAAAATTACCTCAAAAACATTAAGCTAAATAACTAATAACTGGAGTTTACATTATAATATATTCATTACGTAACTTAACCACGTATCTATCTAACTTAAACTTCCTAGAAGTGATACTTGTTTATATGAACATAGTTTGTGCAAGTTTTCGCTTATTGATAACTTTGATCAGCGGCTTTACGCTTTATCCCGCGTACGAAAAAGAGCACAGAAAATTTAACCCATTTCGACAAAATAATATAATAAAGATTATGAGTACAAACGCGATTGGTAATCAGTTCGATTCCCACTTAGGGATTATATTTAAATTCTTTTCTTCAATCTAGTAAGAGAAAGCGCGGCGTTGAGCTCCACTCCTTAACACATAATGTCTCAAATGCGGTCGGAACGTGGCGAACGAGTATCTTGAAACTAGGTTCACTCTGGGAACTTTGCTAAACAGAATAAAGCGTGAAGCTGCCTTTTTTAACGCAATTAGTCGCTGTTAAAAGAACGCCCATATGGATATCAGAAATAAGGCGATGAGCCAAACCATCTAACACGCAGTATAATGGCTTTGATGAACAGGAAACGGAATATGAAATGACAAGATATATGTGTTCTTGAACATAAAAACAGCTTTTATTATTTATATTAACGCTTACATTTGTACTAACTATATTTTCGCCATTTTCAAATAATTCAAAGATTTATTTGAAGATGGCGAAATCAAATAAATCTTTGATTTCGCCATCAAAAAAATTTCCTTTTTTCTGATTAACAAATAAAACAAATTTCTTAAACTTTGCACACGATAAGCATCCGAAGAACAAACAAAGATAAGATTCAGTGTTTGGTGTTTCCAAAGTTTTAAGTATCTTACAGATGCACTTTACATAGCTTTTAGCTTTGTCTTACATACGTAGCAAAGACTTATCGTTTTCATAGTAGGATATTCTTTAGTGTACCTTACTCATAAGATTAAACTCGAATTTCAGCATTTTTTTTAATGAAGTACGTGTGACGACGTGGACATGTTTCTTTTTAAATTTAAAATATTAATAGCCAGCATTGGTTTATTTATAGGCTGAATAAATAAAGAAATATTTAAGTTTAACCAAATCAATGAAAATCAGATAAAAACATTTAAATAACATTAAAACAGAAATCATGAAACTTAAACTTTTAGCCGATAGCATTTGCGAGCTATCGGCTTATTAAACTGCCTTGTACGGATATATTAAAATTATAAATGTACATTACCAACGATTATTCGTTTTGTCTTTTCATTCTTTTCTTTGCATTGTATTTTTTACTCTGAAATATCTAAAGTAAGGAATGGGAAACAAAATCGATTGAAGAAAATATAATATTCAGTAATATGATTAATGAATATTATATTTTCTTCACTTTTCACGTACTTATTAATATTATAGGGAATAAAATATGGAGACTTCATGTCGCTGTCCCACCTTCACTAACTTTGTGAAACCCGACTGAAGAATCATATCAGGAATCCCTTCCGGGCAGCCAACAATAAGAGATTTTCTATAAAAAAAAACATTATAATAAAATATTTCAGTAAACTAAAATAATAAGTGAATTGTATATTTATTATAGAAAATTTCTTTATTTTCGTTTTAAATCGTATTATATTTTCATAATCATATTAAACTACGCGTACAACTCATCATCTTTCAACGGCACTTGTGTGCATTATAACGGATAGATATTAATTTAGATGAAGTTTAGTTTAGTTTTAGCATTTTCATTTCTTGGGTTTGGTAACAAGGCAAAGCGCGGCGTTGAGTTCCGCCACTCAACACGCCTATATATATTATTTATATATATATATATATATATATATATATACTATGAAATATGACAAGGGGAGACTTTGGTTGACTTTCCAAAAAAATATATGTTAATAATACTGGAGGAAGATCAAATAAAGTAAATAAGGACCCTCCGGAAGGAACGAAGAGGTTGATGATTGTGAACAGAGGAGGCTGAAGAAGTATCTAGGGATCATTATGCTTAGCGCTCTGTACTTTTCCACTGGGGATAAAACGTGAAATTAATAAAATATAAATACGTAATCTAGCTGCAAACGTGATAGTTTATCATCTAAAATTAGTAAATTTGGGGAATGAAAAAAAAATATATTTTCATCATTCAACAAGCAACATGATAATATTATATCAACTTTATGTAAAAGAAGAGTAAAGAAAATTGATGACATCTGAAGTACTTTGTTTATGGTTCAAGCAATTTCAACTGTCTCATATTCTCATATATAGTCCTGAAATAATACCTTGAAAAATAACGAAACGCTCACTTTAAATGTTGTGACATATATTTCGTCGAGTGTCTTTGTTGATAACACTTATACCCAAACATATTATTCGCTATATATATATATATATATATATATTTATCTTTGTTTGCTATTTTTAAATATAAAGCAAAAAAGCGGCTTCCGACTTTATCCAGTATACCAGGTTAATCAGCGCGAACCTAGTGTTAAATCCACTCAATTTGCCGCTTTCCGCCTTAATTCGAGACATT
>JAKGSA010001870.1:22826-33422 GCA_033558755.1 Philaethria dido | reverse complement strand
CAGGCATCCCAGGGTGGCAGCCATGTGGAAGATCAGGTAAAAAGGAAGTAATACCAATGAGAAATCTCCCTCCATCAGCATACTCATGGACTAGAGGACCACCACTCTCGCCCTAAATAAGGGGTTAAAAATGTATATATATATTACATTTAATTCTTCTGTTATAATCTGTCATATAACAAATAAACAGTTACAAGTAAACAGCAATTAAAATATATATTTATAATATGTCACATGTGTAACGTATTTTTTAGCATATTAAGTTAAACGCGCTGTTTTAAACTGAAGTAGGAAAAGTAGGAGAAAAATTGGGGATGTATAGAAAAATCTCATACTTGACATGTAGAGTGTGACGTCAGATTGTAGAACTGGGCGCATACTGTATTAGCGTTTATAAGTGTGGGACCATATACTCTAGAACAATCTAATTGGGATATTCCCTGGAGGTGTACCCATTGCAATACTTCTGGTCTTAAACCTGCATTATAAATAAATGAGGTAAAAAATACATATTTCTTATAAATAATAAGATTAAAATAATCATTAAAAAATCTTAGGCTCAATAACAAGGAGCTCGTCGACAGTTTAGGTGATAATTACATTAGACATGACAACATTTTTTTTTTTTTGTAGAATTTAATGTGAATAAGTCCAATTTTATTTATCAGTATGAAACGCTTTTGCTGAAAATAAACCGCTTATCGAAATCGAATGGTATTGATAGAGACAAAGTAATAAATAAAAAAAATATATGTATACTTATATTTATTTTTCATTTCTATTTCTAAGATAAAGCGCGGCTTTGAATTCCGCCACATAACATATACAGTGAAACGGTTAATTTAACTTACCGTCAGTCATGGTCAAGCCGAAACCACTCGCGTAGATCAGTTCATTTCGATAGTCTTTGAACGCATCCGACGGCGGCTGGATTCGGATCGAATGTATATTTGCTAAAAAAAACAATATATATAAATATAGATATATAGATATATAAGGTATCACATAGTAGGATTTTTTCAAATTCGATTAAGTGGAGAGAGGAGTTCAGACACCGAAGGCAAGCTTTAATACCCATTAAAAAAAAAGGTCCCCTCCTTGCAATTCGCGTCACGGCAGTCGTTTCATGTTAGTATAAATAACAAAAAATACATACGGCTGTACTGCAGAGGACGCGGCAGTTTCACAAGTGAAATGTCGTTTCTTTGTACCATTTTAGGGGTTGACACATCAAATGTAGGGTACAAATAATATTCCCAAGTATTCATCGATACTTCGGGTGCTGATAAGTAGGTAATACCGGCCATCACAGTAATTTGGGTGCGACTAAAAATGTCAAAATAGAAATTAATTCTTCGTATAGATATTATTTCTCTTTCTAGGGTTAATGATCATATTATAATAATATATATAAAATATTTTTGTTCAATTTAGCCTTAAAGGGATATAATTCATTTTTAGGTTGGTAAAAATGTACATATATGTATGTATGTAAACATATAAAAGAGCAAACTTACATGCAAGAAAGAATAGGTTCAAATAAAATCATATTTTATTGTGTTCGTGTATGATTTTATCTTCAAACAGCAGAATAGAGAGAACTAACGTAAAGATATTACGTCCTCCACTTTCCTCCCACAATTCTCCGTTGAGTGTCGGAACTCAACGCCGTGCACAATAAAAACATTTTGAAAATATCCATTTCCTTCGGATTTTCAATATTGATTATTACGATTACATATTGCGTAATATTTGAAATACTCACCCAACAGTACAATGGGCGGCTGAGACAACCCACTCTTTGTGTATGATGCTACCTCCACAGTTATCAATGACGCCCATAATACTGACCATACGTAACTGAGCCTGATGAGGGAACTGTCCTGGATTAGCTTTCCTTGCTGAAACAAAACGATTATATCCGGTTCTAAGAGAGAGAGAGAGGAAGGATAAATATGAAAAAAAATATTTTAAAACTCAAGTAAACTTTATATGTGCAATAAAGAATTTTATGTAAACATAAGTTTAAGTAACAAAAGTTTTAGGAAAGTTTTAAAAAACTATTGGTATTGAATATAGTATAAATACGAGTATAGTATAGAATATTATTATACAGGTTTTCTATTTTAAACTCGTTTAGTTAAATTATTTCCAGCATAACCCAAACTTATATTTATTATCAATAGAGATTTATTCAAACGTTTCTTTGTTTCAAATATATAGGTTGCCTCCATATTGTTACAATAGAGTCATCTACGTGTTATTAACAAACCATCATTTCTAAATATCCACACCAAACTTGAATAGTGATATAGATGATATTGAAGTTGACTTACTATTATATATTTTTTAAATATTAGTAGACACTCGGATTGCTTTATTTATTTAGTAAATACATCAAGAAATAATAAGCAAAGAAGAGTTAACTCTTTCAATTAAAAAAAGTATTTAAATACCTAACATAAAAAAATTAAGGCGGTGTCACCTAGTATTAAATACAAATATTGCAACCTATTTCAACAGAACTCCTTTCATGAGAAGAGGCATGTAAATTTTCTGAGGCTGGCACCTGCAAACATAAGTCATGTTAAAATATATATATACATGGTGTACGCAAAGGAAGTAAGTAAGTAAAGTTATTAGCTTAAAGAAGGAGTCTTAATTCGTTTTCAAAGATAAAATTCAATTTTCATACAAATTTTATACATTTGTCCGCATAATCACGCTATTTCTCATAATAGCCGGGTCAAAGAGACTTACTCCGTTCTCCCTCTTTCTATCTCTCTCGTTTTGGATGGAAGTCATAACGCGCTTTTTGTCTTACTAGGGAGAAATGAAAATAAGGTAGAAATATTATAATTATTTTTTTATTTTATTATAATTTAATTATTAATATTCCACCAAGTTTCAACACTCTGGTAAGACAAACACGACGATGCGTTTCGCCACTCAACATACAATAATACAAATTTGGATGGGGAAAGTGGGAACTTAATGTATTTGATAGCAGGCTCTCTCTGCCTACCCTCCTATAACGGACATAGCGTGAAACTAAAATAACATCCTATGATTTATTCAAAGTCACTGCTACTGCAGTAGTAACTAACCTGCAGTACCGACAGGGTCAAGATGAACACCAGTTGCCACATCATGATTGCGTCTGTTTGCACACTTGAGAGGTTTTCTTTAAATACTTTGTTTGATAAAAGGATTTCGATAAAATAATATCCAAATTCATTACACATGAACTATTATTAGGGACGTATCTATTGAGGAGTTTATGGATTCAATGATAAAACTGATATCAATAAATAGTCACCATCATTCAGTGCTTGAAGGAATGCTTAATTTTTTTATAATATTTTTTCTGAGCATTACGGAGACGTGCTCTATACCTTTTGTTTCATATTCTTTATTATTACGTTTTTAAACAATTTCAAAAAAGGAGAAATCAATTCGACTCGTTCGTATCAATTGGAATCGCTCGACATTTTTTAATTAGTGTCACCGCATAAATGTTTGCACGGTGAACCATTTTTCTTGATTTTTTTATATTATAGCTAGTGCTTATGAAGTAATCCCATTTAATTAAGATGTAACAAGTAGTTCTTGAGTTATTCGTATTAATAAATTTTATTTGAACACGATTTCCTTTTTTCTGAAGTCTTAATTACAATAAGCAGTTATTATTTTCATATAGCTCTATAAGCTTGCAACTAAAATATAATAATCTATAAGCATGTGACTCCTATGAGACTCCAAAATATTTAAGTTGCCTTTTACGACTTCGCAACGCATAAGCAACGCATGAGGGTCCATGTATGTATGTACATATGCATGTATATTTGTTTCTATATGGTGGACTATAAACCAAACCTGACTGTTTCTGATAATTCTCATGTGAATCGATTCTTCGAGTGTCACTAAAGACATGACAAAAATGGACAGTTACCGCAGCGTAAGCCTGACGCCATATAATCAAAATGAAATAAAATAAAAAACAACAAATATCATTAATATAAAATAAGTGTTAATATTCAAAATGACTTTTAGGTTCTTTGCATTATTTTTCATTTTAATCAACGACTTAGGGTATATAATAATTTTAAATAGTCTTAACGACCATTCTCCCTAACATTCATACTAATGGGGAAGTAGGTAGGTACTAAAGTACGCAATGAGTATAATATACTTTTATATTATATATATATCGGCGCGGTTAATCAAAACACGCCACTGCGCGTGTTCCGAGTGAATCATCCCCCCACTCCAATATCGGCGAGGTCAATCAAAACACGCCACTGCGCGTGTTCCGAGTGAATCATCGCCCCACTCCAAAATGGGCTATAAAATGCCCGGTCGTCGCAGTGTTGGGATAGTCCGATATAATATCAGAACTAGTGTTCGCAGCTCTACTGCAGCTATCTTTTTTTTTTTACGCATTCACAAACGCACAATATTTATTATGCAAAAAAATATTAAAATCATTGGACTACACAAATAAATATCATCGATTTCATTTTAAAACTTAAATACAAACTTAAAAAATGTAGGCAATAAATAAAAGCTGTTAAGAAATACTAAGTTAGCTTTTAATCCCCCATTTGTCGCTGCCATCTCCACAACGGCTGGATCTAGACTGAATATGTTCTTCCGACACGCTTTTCAGTTCGTACGCCCATCCCAACAACGCAAAGAAGTTAATAAAATACGTGGTAACATTCAAAAAGTTGTTCCCTAATTCTGCTGTCTTGTAATCCCATGGGAAAACATGGTGGTAGTTATGGAAACCTTCCCCAAAAGCGAAGAATGAAACTGCCAAGTTTTGGGCTGGTTGGATGTGTTTGTCATATGGCTTATTACCCCACATATGAGCAGCACTGTTCACTAGAAAGATGCCGTGGAGGTTACACACGTATCGTAGTATAGCCATGTGCCACGCAGTGTTTAGACTCTCTCCCCAGAAGTACATGGGGATGATGGTGGGTAGGACGAAGCATATTGTACCTATGAATGGCACTGCGTATCTGTAACAGAATTATTTTGTTTATCTATTTTAAGGCGAAACACTGTAAAGTTAGTAAGACTACGGTATTTGGCCTTTTTAAAGCGATGTTAAGAAAAGTCCTTTATTTTTTTTAGCTTCACGCTGTATCCCGCATATAGCAGGGTAGGCAGAGGGAACCTGAGAACCTAGTTTTAAGACACTCCGTTCTTTTACAACAATTCTGTTCCCCACTTTCCGCCGAATCGAGGCATTGCGTGCTGAGTGGCGGAACTCAACGCCGCACTTTGCCTTGTTATAGTAGAAACTTTTATTGTTATTTTATTAAGATTACGTTTTTAAATAATGGATATTAATTAGTAGCAATATGGTCAACACATACTAATTAAAGCTGGCTATCTCTCCTTTTTCTTCCGGAGATATTACCATCGCTAAAGTAAAGAAAAGAAGAGGTGTCAAGGGACACCCGAATGGAACGAAGTTCCTTTTAATTAATTAATGAAGGAATTAAAATTTAGCATTTTCATTTCTTGGGTTCGGTAACAAAGCAAAACGCGGCGTTTAGTTCCGCCACTCAACACGCAATGCCTCAATTTGGCGGAAAGTGTGGAAAGGAAATGTTGATCTTTCAACATTCAACATTTCAACCTAGTGTTAAGACACTCCATTCTCTTGAATGGAGTGTCTTAACACTAGGTTCTCTGGTTCCCTCTGCCTATCCCGCTAGATGCCGGATACAGCGTGAAGTTAGAAAAAAAAAATAAGGAATTGTAATAAAATTTTATCTTTTTTAAGTTATAATAAAATAATCGTCGCAACACCACACTGTTCAATACGAAATAGAAAGACGAAACGAAAATAACTGGCTTGCTTTCTATGAGTGAGGGAGAGATACAGAGAAACACGCACACGCCACGCAGCTTACAATTATATTTCACAAAGTACAATAAAGGAACTTCGTTCTAATAATTTACAACATAACACTATTCTTTTGAGGTTAAAACGAAACACAAATTAATATTATTTTAAGAAGTTAACCACAGAGTCAAGTAAGACATGAACCATCTACGAACTACACTACATCTACCTACCTACCTAACTTCACGCTTTATCCCTAGCGGGGTAGTCAGAGTTCCGGAGCGCCAAACGCTACGATCCCTGCATGCCTCTTTCGCCTCGTCCACAGTTAACCTCTTCATGCATGCCCTTCGGGGGGTCAGATATGTCGTGTGATTTGCGAGTATGGGGTCATATGCAATAACTATATGAGGCCATTGTAGCGTCATCGGAAAAGCGTTTGGGATTACACTCGGTGAAATGTTTATATTTAAATTATCAGCATTATAACAAAATTAAACTACTCACTTTTTCTGAAATGTCAAAACGGGGTTCGCGTAAATGTCCGACATGTCAATAAACTTGCCGCGGCGTCTAACTTCGGGATGCTTTCTGACGAGTATCCACCCGATATGGGAGAAGAAGAGGCCTCGCGTCGCGTTGTGGGGGTCGGCGTCCGTGTCGCTGTATCTGGAAATATTTGTTACGCTTGTTGAAGTGTAACTTCTTTAGAATTATGGTAATTTGATATTCAACGTAACGAAAATGCGTCACAGAAAAGAGATACACCCATAAATATATATGACATAGACAAAAAATATATAAAAAATAATGAACTTTACAATTACCCTAATAATCCTAATACTCTATATTTATGTCATTCTCATGTAGACTACTTCTTTGAAAATTCACTTTTGCCATGAGGGAATTGCACACAAACACTTATATTTTTTTTTTTATAGAAAATATAGGAAATTAAAAACAATCGGACTTGCGCCTCCCGCATCCACTGGCTTCCGGTGATCTTGACCAGATTGTCGGTCCACCTGATAGGGGACCTGTAGGGATTTGCCCAATGAGCGTAGTCTGGTTCGTGGTCGCCACTCGAGAACCTTTCCTCCCCAACGGCTATCGGTTCTCCTCGCTATGTGTCCCGCCTACTGCCCTTTCAGCTGAATAATTCTTCGAGCAATATTTAACTGGTAACTTTGGAGGAATTTACGGAGAGACTGGTAATTTAGGAGGGATCCTAAATTCTGTATTTAATCCTCACAATCTCTTATCCCTTATTTACATAGTCATGTTTTAGACTTACCTATGATGTAACCGATGATCTCGTACCCAATTTATAGCCGTGTTTTGGAAAGCCAAGGTGTTCATTACTATAAGAATTATTTGTAAAGGCATTTTAGCTTTGTACGACCTGTGAGTCCACAGCCGGTGCGCGCCAGCCGTTATGCCCATGAATGCAGCCGCAAATAAGAGATAATCTGTAAGATATAGAGTAGAACTTCCATTATCCGGGGTAATGAATATGGAGGTTCACGGTTAACCGAAAACCCTGCATGGTCGAATTAATACATTTTGACTTTTATCACTTTTATTGTTTCTAGAAAATTATAATAACAAAGTGAAGAACGGAGTGACTTAACACTACGACCTACGTTGCTATATGCGAGATACAGCGTGAAGCTATGTATGTATGTATCATAACAAAGCAGTTTTAAATTATTGCATGATTTGAAGCTAACTACAGTAGAACCCCTATTGTCCGGGTTATTGATGGGTATGGGGAATTCACGGATAATCGAATTACAATATTTCATTGACTTGTTTCTAGAAAATGAATTGTACTAGAAGTTACCAGAAATTTATGATACAGAACGCTGTGTTTTTCTATCCATTATTTTGTTTCATTATTTTTAAGTACTATTACATACATGATTAACAATTATATTGTAATTGTTACAAAAATAATGTCATATAATAATTTTATTATAAAATAAATATTGTGAAACTATAAAATAATTGGCCCCTGGGAACTTCTTATACATACTGTACATATATTTTGAAAATATTATTTTCTCTTAGGATACATATCTGTAAATCTTCAAGCAAAAAAACGACTAAAAGTGTATCATAATGGTGTTACAACCTTGAATCCATGCGACTGAAAACGCGACAGGTTGTGGGTTCGATTCCCACTCCAGGAAATGTAAAATTTAGTATTTTCATTTCTTGGGTTTGGTTGTTAGGCAAAGCGCGGTGTTGAGTTCCGCCACTCAACACGCAATGCCTCAATTTGGCGGAAAGTAGGGAACGGAAATGTTGGAAGAGAATGGAGTGTCTTAACACTAGATTCTCTGTTTCCTTCTGCCTACCCCGCTATAAGCGGGATACAGCGTGAAGTTAAAAAAAAGAACATTCTTTCGAACAAGAGTCAAACCCACAACCACTGCGCTATACCATAATGACGTCTTAATCATTAAAATTATCAATAAAGTACTTACGAAAAACAATAGTACTCCACGTAGCAGTGGTACACGCCAAGTACACCCCATACAGTGCGGCGGCGTGGCCGTAACCGAAAGTGAACAGGTTCTGATACACTATCTGATACTTCCTGTCGTCCGCTTGTGGTGCCACCAGCTTCTCGTAGTGGTCCACTATAGGCTCCTCTGTCCGTGTAGTGGTCATGGTCTCCGTGTATGGCGCCATGGTAAGCGAATGAATGCTAGGAGTTTCGTCTTTTTATGTAACTTTGGTCTATCTGCTCAATGACTGTTTTGCTAAAATGATTATTTTTTCTCAAATTATGTTAATGAAACTTCTCTATTTTTGTTTATGTCTGCTGTGGTGTAGCGGCTTATGCGTGCGACTGTAAACGTGACAGGTTGTGGGTTCGATTCCCACTACAGGAAAATATTAAATAATATTTAGTATTTTCATTTCCTCGCCCTGTTAACAAGGCTAAGCGCGGCGTTACGAACTCACTCAGCACACAATACCTTAATTCGGTGGAAAGTGGGGAACGGAGTGTCTTAACACTAGGTTCTCTGGTTCCCTCTGCCTACCCTGCTATATGAGGGATACAGCGTGAAGATAAAAAAAAATAAAATAAATAGTACTTCAATAAATATCCTAAGTTATTTATAAATATATTTATATCCTCTAAAGGATAAAAAAAAAAACGATTTGGACGTCTCAATTTTGCTTTTGACAATTGGATAACGTAAACCTAAATAATAATTATTGTGCATGCGTCGCTTTATATACTACTTCGTTTTGGTGATACATAAGTTTTTACCACGAAAATAGTAGCTGTCCATGTATATTTTTTTACTTTTGAAACTCCAAAAGCTCTTGAAGTATTAGAGCTTTCAGAGCTTTTAGAGATGTCGAAGCGCTATAATTTGATAGTTTGTGAAGAGATGAATGTGGAACGGAACTAGTACTTTACAGTAATTATAATTACTGTAAATATAATTATAATTACTGTAAATATAATTACAATTACTGTAAATATAATTATAATTACTGTAAATCTCTATAGAGTATGGCTATCATTAAAACGATTAACGTAACACTAAATATTTGATTTATTTTTAAAAGCTCTAAAAACTCTAAAAGCTTTGGAAATTGTCTAAATTATTACAGGAAGTTTATTATAACAATTTTCTTTAGTTACTAGTTGGCCTTCTTTTGCATAAACTTTATGGATCCTTTCCGTACTTCCATGTACCTACCAATATATTGAAAATTGAATAAAATTTTTTCTTTTTTTTTCTCAGAGTTGAGTGGCGGAACTAAACGCCGCACTACGCACCGAGAGAGGGGAAAAAGAAAACAAATTAAAATTAATCATTCCTTCTACTATGGATCGAAATCAGGACCATTTGTATTTATAGTTGTAGAAATTGTTATTATAAGATGTTAAATTGTTATTATAAGCTGCCCATCATATTGAATAATTTTTGCTATGTCTTAGCAATTTATTATGTCTTATAATTTCTTTTTTTTTAGCTTCACGCTGTATCCCGCACACAGCAGGGAACACTGAGCACACAGCACTGAGGGAACATGAGAACCGACGTGTTAAAACGTTCTCGTTTAACATTTCCGTTCCCCACTTTTGTGGGAATCGAACCCACAACCTGTCGCATTTACAATCACACGCTTGGGCCTCTGCGCCACGACCTCCACACGGCTCAATAAATCAATTAATTTTATATATGAGTATATGTATAAAAATATATTTATTATTATTTTTTATAGTTTCAATATCACCAACAATGATTTAATTTTTTTTATTTCTGAAAAAAAAAAAGACTGCAATAATAAAAAAACAAATCCTTTTAACATTTTTTTATTTAATAATAATAATAATATGTCCTAATTTCAATATCACTAAATTATAAAAAATTGGCTTTTTATGCGGAGAAATAAAACACGTCTGACTTTTATTAAAAATATTACAATAATGTTTAAAAATAATATACATATATATATATATATATATATATATATAATCATAAAATATATATAAAGATACATACATACATACATACATACATACATAGCTTCACGCTGTATCCCGCATATAGCAGGGTAGACGGAGGAAACCTAAGAACCTAGTGTTAAGACACTCTGTTCTATTAACATTTCCGTTCCCCAATGAGTTTCATTGGGGAATTAATTGCCCCATAAACAACTGTTTTCAACTGTTGTCAACAACAGAATTATATTTAAAAAAA